>PVKU01008132.1:0-77170 GCA_004027475.1 Anoura caudifer | reverse complement strand
CCTTACAGTCTGTCAAAAAGATCTCTGCTGTCATTTAAGCTACAGAATGTTAAGAAAAGAAGAGAATGAAGTATACGCTTTAGGAGCTTTTTCAGGACTTCACGGCCGCAGGAGAAGAGAGTACTGGCAGGTAACCTCAGCTCCAGTGGAAAGGGTGTTTAGGTATCGGTAAATTGCAGGGCTCCCTTTTCATTTGTGTCCCAGAGGACCGAGTTCTTTTGCTCTGCACAGCTCCACACTTTGCCAGTATTACACACACACACACACACACACACACACACACACACACACACACACACGGAGTAACTGTATATTTGCAGTAGGAGTTAAGTATAATGTGATTGCTTGCTTTGAGCACATTTTGAAAAAGTATTAACCTAAAACTCAAAAAAAGTATTAACCTAACCATGATGATTTTGTATTTGACTAATGAACTAGTGTTCATTTATAGTGTAGCTTAATAAAGCTTTCTTATGTAGTTTTGCTAATGAATCTGAATATAAAGTCTTGTTTTGACTTTTAAAACCAACAAATAAATAGGGATAACACTTTATCTTAGCTTCTCTTGTAATCAGGTGTCCTGTTTGTTCTATTTCCTCCCAATGACAAACATTTAAAATTGAAACTTTTCATATAGTGTTGGCCATGCACTTGTATCTTCTTATTACACTTTGTGCCCCACTGCCCTCTCTTTAAAAAAGAGTGTGGAAAACCAGTAATGGTCAAAATTTTAACCATCACTTTAGCTTTAGTACTATGGATGCCAAAAGACCTCTGCTCTATTGGGTCAACTAATCATCTGGCATGCCAAACTAATGGTTTAAGTCTAATTCTAAACTGACTTCTTTCTTTCAATCAATTTGTTACCCACAAAGTGGGGTGAGTTCTCAAATCATTTGCCTTTTCTAATAAAGCTGGTAATAATAAAAAACATGACCCAAATCCCTTTATCAAATAGAGAAAATATTTGCTTTGCTATAGTTATAAACTGAGTCAACTGTTCTAGTACAAGTAACTGAGACGCAAGGTATTGCACTTTATCCATATCTGTTCTACATAGGTATGCACAATGCTGAAATGCAAAACAACTGATGTGACAACTTGTGGGCGACCGGTAGAAACTGCTTTGACAAGATTTAATGTGTTCTCTCTAAGCGGCACATTTGGAACAGAGTATGTTTTTCCTGAAGTGCTGCTTACTAAAATTCATCTGTCCCCTGGAAAATTTGAGGTAGGAGGATTTTAAGAGTATTTTTATTTTCTCTATTCCCTGAAGCCAAGTAAAATAGGTTATGGCTACTCTATTGCTTAACTTTTACTGTATAGCAAACTTTCTCATACCTTAATGGCTTTAGATAATATCATTTTTTAGCTCTTACTCTGTGGCTGACAATGTGAACTGAGCGCACCTAGGCTGTGTTTCCGGTTTGCCACAGGCTTAGCTGATCTTGGGTAGGCTCATTCATGCATTTGTCACTAGCTGGAGTATTGGGCTGGTTCTGATGGCCTTGTCTTAGGCTGGTGGGATGATTGGTGCCACTCTCTCCCTGTGGTCTCTCCTCTTCTAGCAAGCTCAGGCTTGAAGGAGCCCAAGAACATCAAGAGGGAAAACCACAATGGGCAAGTTTTTCTCAAGTCTCTGCTTGCACCATGTTCATGAATGTCTCATCAACCAAAGCAAGTCACATAACCAATGTAGTTTCAAGGGTTAGAGAAATAAATGATGTGATCTCTCAGTGAACTGTAAAATCACATTGCTAAGGGGCATGAATAAAGGAAGAGGAAATATTTTGGCCATTTTTACAATAACAAGTAATTCTAAAGTGATGATACTTTGTTGGAATAACATGATAATATACCTAAAACCTATGAGCTCAAGGCACCTTTGAAAAATATTTATTTTTAGATTTTTTATTTCCTATTGTCACATGTGGAAGCAAATGGAAAATTAGATATTTATTTTACAAATTATAGTGGCTATAACCAATTAATTTACAGATTAAGCTGGTCTCAAATTAGAATTAAGACTCTGTAGATTTATGTCTATTAGTACATGGCATGCACACACACACTCAACTAGACCAGTTTGAACCCTAATGTCTTCTCTGAATTGTGGCAAACAGGAGCAGGGTTTCAGGAACTAGGGTAAAGTCATTGCATTTTTTATAAAAGAAAAATAGGATCTATGTTAATTCATGTAAGGCATTAAGCAAGAAAGTCTTTACAATTGCTGATTGCTGGTGGTCATGTCTGCCTATATTATCAGATTGGGATATATCGTATTGATAAAAATAATTAGTTGTGCAAAACCAAGGTTTAACATGTAGTGCAGCCTTCAGGCTGAGAGACCCAGAGAACCGGAGTGCTTGGTTGCCATAAGACCAGGTTAGGTAGACTATCATGAACAATCTGAGGCTGGAATAAAAACATAAATGCCAGCTACAGAAAGTCATGATCAGCTCTGAAGTGAGGGCGCTAGAACTAAAATCTAGTAGTTCACAGGTGGTCAGGCTGGTGCAAATAAGTGGAGACACATTGAAAATGTCTGGAGCCATTTCAGGAAGTGAGGGGAAGGAGAGCAGGATCGTACAGATCGGGGGTCAGGTAGTGTCTGTGTCCTGCATCTCTGAAGCTCTGCTATCTGAAGTGAGCACACAGTCTAGTCTTCTGGGTAGTACTTTGGCATTTCCCCCATGTCATGTACTCATAGAAATGTATCTCCTTCAGGAATTATCCTAGAGTGAGACTGAGCATTTATGTCAAAAAGCACCTCATTTGTGGGAGAAAGATGAAGACTTCTCAAGTTTTCCAGACCAGGTTAAAAGTCCAAATTCAGAAATGCCATTTCACTCTATCTTAACCACACAGTGTTTGAAGAAGTTGGATGGTGGTAGTTGATAAGGAGTCGGAGAGCAGGAAGAAATTCGGACACAGCTGCCTTCTTTCTTTGGTTTAATTTTTTTTTTTTTTATCCCAGATGGTTTCAGGTAGCTGGAAGCAACAGAGAATGATACAGAAGAGTAAATAGTTAAGTGCTTGATGGCATATTTGTAGTTCTCAGCTTAATAATTCTCAGAACTTGCCATTCTGTCTTCCACATCTGGCACTGGGCCCTCATGTTCGCATGGAAAGAAGGAGGGAAGGGAGAGGCTGCACCTGACCTTTAAATTAGCCAGTTTATGGTATTTTTATCATTTAGATCATGTCTCATCCACTCCAGCTTATTCATTGAGAGATGAAATATGATACAGTATCATACCAAAAAGTTATAAAAGACACACTTACCTGTTATAAGCAGGGTTTTTGGTATCACATTGTCTTGGAGGAAGCTCCATGACCTTCAGTTCACAAGTATTGATTCTCTATGACATCGCTTTCCCTGAAGTTCATCACATTATAAGGAATAAACACTAACCAAACTCACCAGATAGAAAACAGAGAGGACCAATAACTGTTGTCTCAAGAGAGCTATCCATTGGCAAATCCTCTCAAACTCAGAAGCTATGTATCAGAAGTGTGCTTTGTGAGGACAGGATTAAAACAGAAAGGGCTGGGTCTTCATGGAGCAGATTTTCATAACACTAGGAAAGCCTGAGGCAATGTCCTCCCCTGTAGTGCTGGTGATCTAAGGCCACATTGAATCTGGTGCTTACATTCCTCAGGAAAGAGCCAGATGAAGAGAAACCAATTCTTGATTTTTTAAGTTATTCTTTCTCTAGAAATCTTTTAGATCATGGCCCTTCTTTTACCATATTGTTTTTAGAGAGACCAGATGACAGGTTTTTTACCAATTATGCCGGCCATGTCTTCTGGAGTACTTCCCAGTTTTTTGTACTTAGCACTCTCCATCAGCAAATGTTTACATATTATCTTATAGGATCACTTCTGCAGAGGTTTCAACAGATTTACCAAAAGTCTTCCCCACCCCCAAGGCTACTGATGATAACCACAAATGTTGGAAACATCTTCCTATGTTTCCCAGAGGCAACTCTGGGAGGCAACTCCGGTGTGTTGTCAGATATCTGATCTCTGCAACTGACTCGTGCATCCTTGTTCAAGTCAGTGAACCTCCGCATTTTCTCCCTGTCAAGACAGAATATCTCCTCATGGATTTGATGAGGGTCAATATGATAATGCATGTGAAGGTACTTTGTGAACAGTAAAGCATTATACAAATATCAGGGTGTATTTTTAAGTACTTGGTACTAAATGTTTATCTGGTGAACCAAGGTCATTAACAACTGGAAGGAAAAGTTTGCTAGAAATAGGCCATGTTTCTATTACAGGCCATGCATATCATGTAAGTATAGATCAATGTGCAGATGGGCTGGGGGCATAAGAGGCCAGGTTCCTTTCTAGGTCCAGTAAATCAGAATCTCGTAATGGGACCTATACTTTTTCAGAGTCCCACAGATGATTTTGATAGGTAAAAACTACCAGCTTAAGGGATTAGTCAAAAAGATCAAATGATATTTTGTAAACACTGCTTAAGTGGCCAGTAAATTGTATAGCACATTTTTAAAATATGTCTAACAAGAAGCCAGTAAAAATGCTAAGTTCTAGCTAGAACCTGAGAGACAATCACAAATCTAGAACATTAATCCCAAGAAGATCAAAATAGACAAAATTTTACCATATTGATTAAAAGTCACTAGAACGTAAAGTATCTGTGTTTAACTTGTTTTAAACTTTCACTGACCTATAATTTAAAATATAATTCTGATATTTTAGCTTAGTTCCTTTAACAAACAATTTAATAAACAAGGAACAGGTTAACAATGAATACAACAAGCAATAAACAGCATTTAACATTTTATTTTGTTTACTTAATTACCAACAGGCTGTGTTTCTGAAAACTTGCTACTGATATATGTCTCCATATGCACATGAGGACCACAGAGATTATCTTCTAGGACATTTAGTCATTTTCTTCTTCTAGTTAACAAGTATCTGGTCTCTCAGTTTCCAAGTTCATCCCCATCTAAAATGTCCTTGTCACAACTGATGGATTCGTTTTCTTTTATTCTTGTTCTATCTATTGTCTATCTATATGTGTTCCTTTTTATTCTGACCCCATTCATTTGGACACATGACTTCCATACAGAGAGAAACCTCGAGACTTCAGGATATATCTGGTCGTTCCTGGCTTTTACCACCCAAGCCCCACCTTTCTCTTTGACCACATGGCTTATTCTCCTCTTCTCTAGTCTTTGGCTGTAGCCACTGGTATGCTGTAAATGTTAACAACCCACTCTGTGAAGAAGAAAATAAAAAGCCCTGATCTGTGGCATTTGCCAGTTTTCATGGTGGACACATTCCCACCATGATCAGTTTCAAGAATGACTATGTGTAACAGCCAGCTGTCAAAGTTGCTGGAATTTCAGCCCTCTGTTCTGGTGAGCTTACACAGATACCACCAGTTTCAGCACATCGCTGGTTCTAACCAACTGGAGTGAGAAAACACATCGTCTAGACCGGCCACCCACTTATGGCCCAGACTGAGACTTTGCTACTTGGATTTCCACTTCCCACAGTGTCTTCTGTTACCAGCCCCAGGGAGAAATTCCTTTAACTGCTCCTTCTTGTGGTGGGTTGTCCCACTCTGGGGAAGCAGATCAGTCCAGCTGTTCCTTCTCTGACCACCTAAGAATTTTCCTGTTTCCCTCTCCAATACATAATATACTGATTTCTCAGTTTTATCTTTAACTTTTAAGCTTCTTGAGGGAACGGTGTGATTTTACTCCATTAGCTCTTGATTATCTTGCATTTAATTGGACTCAAGAAATGTTTGCTGATGATGATTTTTACTTTTGATTAAGGCTTCCATCTTGATGACTGCATTGAGGTTCTTGGGATCCCCAAGATAGAAATTGAGATGAGACACCCAGAAAAATTTACCGGAAAATTTTAAGCTTATGCTTAAGTACAAGGGAGGCACGAACAGAGGAAAGGAAGGTCCTTTGAACTTACTCAGGGGCTGGCTCTGCTTGGCAGCTTTTATAAGCTGGGATCAGAGCAAGCTTGCATGAAAAGGTGGGCTTTTTGAAAAAAGTGGTCTGGTGGAATTTCCCATGTCAGGGTCATGACTTGCTTTCCAGCTCTGTTGCCTGGTAACTATGTTCACACCTGCACTGTTGGGATAAGAGGGTGGTGTAGCTCAGCACAAACTTGATCAGCTGTGCATGTGGGTCAGTAGTTTCAACATCTGCAAGGAAGCAAGCAGAAAGAAGGAAGAATCAGCTACTTCTACATTTTTGAGTAGGGAGTAGAAGTATCATGACATTGCTCTGGTCAGATTATTGGGTGTTCCTTTTGGCCACCTAGTCTTAACTTGGCTTCCTGGCCACCCAGTATTTTTCTGTTCCTAGGCCCAAGACTCTCTACTGTCTCAATTTGATTGTTGAAACTCAAATATTGAGTCCTCTAGAGTGACTCTAGTCTTCATTACATATGAAATTGCTGTCCCTGGGGCCCTGGCTAGGTAGCTCAGTTGTTTAAAGTGTCGTTCTGATAAGTGAGGGTTGTGCAGTCCCTTATCAGGGCACAAAGCAGAATTGATCTCTCTCTCTCTCACTCTCTCCCCGCCTCTCTCCCCACTTCCTCCCTCCTTCCCTTCTCCCCTCTCTCCTTCTCTCCATCTCCCCCTTCCTCCCTTCCTCTCTCTCTATCTAAAATCAATAAGCATGTCCTTGGGTGAGGATAAAAATAAACTTTAAAATAAAAATAGCTGTCTCTTTCTTGTCCTGCCTGTTCCCAGCTCCCCCCACCCAATCAAACTGGAATGACTTGATCCACTATGATATCTAGGATTATTTCAAAAATGTTATTCTGTTTGTAATGCATATCTTAATCAAGCTGACTATACTTTTCCCACTGTTTCTTTAGGTACTAAAAGATGGGCGCTTGGTAAACAAGAATGGGACATCTGAGCCTATTCTCACAGTGTCACTGTTTGGGAGGTGGTACAGTAAGGACTCACATTCCATCTCAGGAGGGATCAACAATTTGGAAACAACTAACCTGTTAATGTTTACTTTACTAATGATCACAACTTCACAAATATTGTGATGGTATGGGACATCTCTTTATCACAATTTATTTGTGCAGTATATATTTTGCTAAATGTATTTATCAGCTTTCCAGGTTACTAAGAAATTCTGAAGGACCATCTCTGTAGCATAGACCAATGATTTCTAAATATGTATTTTTCTCATCTTGAATTATTTTGAACTATTATGGTAAATTTGCCCCCTGAGTGCTTGGGTCAGATGAAATCTTAGCTCTAACCTTATTTGCTCTGTGACCTTGTGTGTGCTTGTGTGCATGAGAGGCAGAGGGCAGAACTTCACGGTCATGTAAACATGGCTGTGGCCTTTGAAGAGAAGAGGGATGATGAAAATTGAGACTTTTGTAACTGAATTCTATTTGACATTAAAGATGATTTGAATTAATCTGCTTTTCTGTGCTCACGATTAGAGGGAAATGCACTTTCCAAGTAGTTGGTAATGTTGAAGTTTATATTCACAATGAAAGTTGTTTTGAGATGTCCCAGAAGAGATGACAGATCGTGCAGGTTTGTATCAAGGAGCATTCATAGTCCTGAATTACCTCACCTGAAGGCTGTGGTATAATTTAACGGGCCCAAATCCCCTAACACAAAGATCGTGACTGATTAGCAACACTGTTTTCAATAGTGGGCGGCCTGCGCTTCTCAACATGTATATATCGCATTCTAACTTGAAATACGGTGTGTTTGTTATCGATCATTTAATGCAAATATTCTTAAAATTAAAGAAATAAATGTTCAGATTTTTTCAGATTTAAAATCTTCAAAATTATTTTGTCTAGTGTTTTCACATTGAAATGTCACCTTTGAGACATTTATGTTTTGTTTTATTATGTTGCTGTATGTTACTACTTATAGATTCAATATGTGTGTTCTATTACAGTGCAGTAGGAAATGAGGACTATTTTGTAATGAAGTGGTTAATATTAAGAGAAAGGAAATGGAAGTTAATATTAAGGGAAAGGAAGTGGAAAAGCAACACATTTTTGTTTTTAACTTTGAAGAGGGGTTTCTATGCTGCTTGCGTTCAGCATGGGGGCATCAGACACGGTCATTTGGAAGTGGTGGTGAATGTACATGTTTATACACAGCCCAAATCGCACAACCATCATATTGTGCTCTTGCATCTTCTCATCAGACATCGGGAGTTTCAGATTCGCAAGGGCTCCTTAATGTCTACAGTTGGACAATATGGAATGGCGTCGCCGTGTGTATTGTGACACCTGGGCAGTGACATTTCACTTCAAACAGTTAAACTGGAAATCAGCAGCTGACTCTAAACCCTTTAGTTTAGGTCTTCATTCTCTTAGGAATAAAAGGCCAAAGTGATCAAGGGAATCATAATTATTCTCAGAAACTTCTATAGTTTCTTAAGGTGAATGTCAATTGTTGGTCTCTGCCAGGCCTCCCCTTTCCCCTTTTTTTAAATACATTTATTTATTTTTAGAGAGAGGGGAAGGGAAGGAGAAGGAGAGGGAAACATCAAAGTGGGGATGCCTCTCCTCCTCCCCATACTGGGGACCTGGCCTGCAACCCACACATGTGCCCTGATTGGGAACCAAACCAGTGACCCTTTGGTTTGCAGGCCAACATTCAATCCACTGAGCCACACCAGCCAGGGCTCCCTTCTCCCCTCTTTATTAAAGGGAACTCCTCCATGTATTTGGGGTTGGAGATCATTCCTCTTAGCTCCAGGGTGCGTCCAAGCTTTACCAGTCATGGACTAGACCTACAAGGCCAGAGGTTTATGCAGTGTTAGGCACATGTTTGAAGCCACATTGGTGAGAATCCTCCCTAGAACTTTTGATGATAAAATTAAAAAAGAAGACCTCTGTTCTGCAATCAAAGACACAAGAACCATGTAAATCTGGAGCCCCCAGAAGCTATCTTCACTAATGTGGAGAGCAGGACCAATAAAATGGCATTGGTCTTGTCAAGATGGCATAAAGTATATAAAATAAAGTGGAGTCACTCATGTCAACCAAGATGGCTGCCAGTCAGCCAGGACACTTTGGCTCAACAGGGAAACTACATAAGTCAGAGCAGACACATCTGGTAAGGAGACATACCTATCATATCTGCACATGTGATCAGAACAGCCTTGTCTGCAGAGTGGGACCACCCACAGACAGGCCCCTGGGGAAGTTCCCCAATTGCCAAGGGTGCCAAGTAGAATGGCCATTCACCACTCGCAGATAGGCTCCTGGGAAAATTCCTCACTTGCCATCAAGGGTTCTAAGACACTTATCAAAAAAACCCAGAAGGGTGGAGTGGACCACTTTCAAAGTACACCTCAGGCAGGCTCCAGACCACTGTTGAGACAGCCAAGCTCCACACGCCTGAGTGCTGCTCCACGCTACACTGATCTCCCTTGGCATTGGCTCCTGCAGGCTCTGCCCTGCTGGGCTGACCTCATCTGCCCTGCTGGGCTGACCTCATCTGCCCTGCTGCCCTCCTGGCTCTGGAGATCCTTTCTTGCAAGACACTGATGACTCTCTTGCCCACTGTGTTGCCTCCCGGACCTGCAGACTGAGACTCTGGGACTTGGGTTTGTTATTCCCCACTGGTTGCTGTGTTGTGTGTGTGTTTTATATTTGTCTTAGATTGTTAGATTGTTAGAGTTTGAGTAGGATATTAATAATGTATGTTGATGTTCAACTTTGAGTGAACCTGCATTCAATGAAATCTGAATGAATAGTATAGTTACTGTGTACGACTCTTATCTACTCCTGGGTACCAGGCTTCTCAGCAGGCAGCTAGCCAAGCAGTTGCCCAGCTGACTTGTAGGAAAGACTATAATGTAAACATATGCTCGTGACAACTGCAAACTGAAAAGGGTGTTTCTAAGAATGAAGACCAAGAAGAGCTGAGCCAGAGAACTGTCAAGACATAAGTCAAGCACCTGAATTCAGATTTTTACCTAACCAGTATTTCACTAGAATGTCCAGTTACATTGGCCAAGGAGTTTCTTTTCTTTTCTTTTTTTGCTTAAAGTGTTTTGAGTTGGATTTACCATCATTTGCACAAATGCACTTCCTTGTTTTTGTTATCTTGCTCTAATTCTGCATAGTGAATTACACAATGCTTTTAAATGCAAAGGCCTGTGTACTTTTCTTCACCGGTACTTTGAAGGCTTGGCATTATTCTTCTGCTAGTCTTGGGTACAGTAACCTAAAAAACAGTGGGTGGCCGTTACTCCATAGAAGACAGTGTGATGTGCAAGAAAAAAGAGGAAGGAAGCCCCATTGGATTCAAGAAAGAGCTTGCCTAGGCCTTAGAAATAGCACAGCCTTATGGAGTTTCCTTATGAAATAAATGCACATTGCAAGTGATATAAAAATTTATTTACTTTTTAAAAAAGATTTTCTTTATTTATATACAGAGAGGAAGGAAGGGAGAAAGAGAGGGCAAGAAACATCAATGTGTGATTGCCTCTCATACATCCCCTACTGGGGACCTGGTCTGAAACCCAGGCACGTGCCTTGACTGGGAATCAAACCAATGACCCTTTGGTTTGCAGGTCTGTGCTCAATCCACTGAGCTACACCAGCTAGTGTAGGGAGGCTCCACCCACAGAGCTCCACCCAGCTGCTGTGAATGAGAATAAGCCTACCAAGACATGATCTGCTTCAGGAGGAAAGGCTGACCAGTCTTTCAGAGGAGAAAGGTCTTTAGCCTCTCTCTCAGTGGGCTTTTATTGAGTTCCGCTTACATAAGGAGGCGTGGTTTACAAACACCACTTCTGAGATCATGGGGTCCTTTTGAGTCAGGGTCTGGTAGACAGGGTGATGCCAATCGGCTATAAAACCTTGGTAAACAAACTTATTTTGTGCTTGGACCCTTAGCATTTAAACTGAGGACATTCTTAGCAAAGCAGGTTTCACAGGACTTTAGGCATTCTTTCGTAGGCCTGATCACCCCCCGCTGCGAACTGTGGGTTCTGGCACAGGGCTGTACCCTGCTTCAGCATTGTTTCAGGCCTGAATCAGGTTGGGGAAGCAAGATAGCCAAGAGATTAAGAGACTTTTCACAGATAGAATGAGGACTCAGGCTATGATAGAGCCGAGGAGTGAGGGTTTTTTGTCCCTTCTCCACAATCCCCTAAATCCTTCCCTATGGCCCCTTGGTGACTGTGTCTGTCTTCAGTTGTTCCTTTCTTGAGGAATCATACCTGTCATTGACTATCCAGCTGCCCTTCAGGGGCCAAGTAGGGTGAAGTAAAGGGGGCAGAGGCTGCACCCCTGCCAGGAGGATAA
Organism: Anoura caudifer; assembly: GCA_004027475.1. Classification (NCBI taxonomy): domain Eukaryota; kingdom Metazoa; phylum Chordata; class Mammalia; order Chiroptera; family Phyllostomidae; genus Anoura; species Anoura caudifer. The sequence goes on along the minus strand of PVKU01008132.1, from coordinate 65,848 downwards.
GTTTTGTGTCCTTGGTGGCTTCCAGTCCCAGCTCCTGAAACCAGGCAGGATGGTTCAAAACAGGCCAAGGCTAAAAAATTGTTACAAAAAATGTTTCTGACACAGGAAGTACCCTTGCTGGTCCCCATATACCAGCATCCTGGAACTGGTCAACAGCAACCCAATTGCTGCAGTTGGACGATGTGCGTCAACCAAAGTCATGGTTAAGGATGTTTCTTGTATAAGCAAGAACTAGAAATTCTGATGACTGCAACATGCTTATAAAGAAACTGTTAGCATGTGAGTCCTTTTTATAAGTTTATTAGTACATTTAATTCTACTTCATGGTAAGTCAGAGTAGTATGAAATTTTTATTGTTGGGAGCTGACCAACAGCCGATCCTTGACATCATCAGGACAGATGAGATGCATCTGCACGGCAGAGGCGGTTGTGGCTGGGTTTCCTGTCTATCTCTCCCTAAATGCTTGCTTTTGCTGGTGGTTGATGGTGGGATTTTTGAATACTGGTATTTTATTACTAAAAGATTTCATGGTTCCTATGGTTTTGTGCGGAGTGACTTGCTGACCACAAAACAGAAGTCCTTAGCAACCCTAATGCTGCCTACTTCCCCCACCTGGAAAGTTAGGGACAGAATTAAACAATGGGCAGACCAGCTGCCAGAATGCTGGAAGAAGCTGTTGGTAGTAGTTACCACTTAAAGAAAGACTCAAGATTTGTTAGAGTCACTACCCATCCTACACCCTGGACAGGAATGTTTATTAATGAAACCAGGTGGGTAAAGAAGCAAGGAGTTCTAATTAAAAACAACAATCTTAATACATAGAAAAAATACAAGAAATCACCCCCCCCCAAGATGTAGGTAGAAACCAATCATTTAACATAGACAATCTAACTTTAAAAAACAATAGCTGATTAACCTATGAATCACCCCTTACACCCTTTTAATTTAGACCAAAACATAGAACTTTAATAAACATCTAGTTACTATAGACACCTGAAAGTTTGTGCCCGAATAGCTTCATTGGCTATCTGATTGATGACCCTCTTGGTCAAAATAACCTTTTTGTTTAGCATGATTAATACCTGAAATGTATCTGAAATGTACTGTACTTTTCCTAGTTACTTCTGTATTGATTTGTTCTGCCTTGATGATCACACCCTGCACCTGTTCCCCCTGACTTTCTGTAAGCATTCCCTATAAAAATAAAGAAAAATTTCAACCAGTGAGCCAGTCAGACCCAAGAGGTCTGGCTGTCCTCCGGCACTCCAACGAGTGACTGTCTCCGTTTGTGTGTTTGTCTCCGTCTCTTCGTTTGCCGAGCTGTTCATCCTTCGGGGACCCTGAGACCCGCTGAGGCTGGACCCTGGCATTTTATTCTCTGTTACATTCTTCCTTGTCATGTTGTGAGCTCTGTTAAACCTGGGGCTTTGCCTTGCAGTCTGTTCAGTGTCTATCACACTTATGTATAGAAATTTTCAACATAATTGTAGTGATGCTGGCTTTCTCCAATGGTCCAATATTGGCCTTATTATGGGAAACACTGACCTACCAGGCAAATATATTTTATTAAAAGAAAAGAAGTTTGGACTGGGGTAGGCTCATCTGGACAGCTCATTAGTTCCTCCTGTACAGCCAGATGCCCCTTAGAACAGTGTCAATAACAGCACTGCACACTTGAGTCAATCCAGTGATGCAATCCTGGCTGTCAGCTTCCTTGTGCAACATCCTTTCTCAATGTTGTGCAATGTATTCTGTGCAATTGCATAATGTATTTCTGAGAAAATATAAATAGCTCGTAGCAGGCAGGGCTTTAACTAAAAGTTTTCCAGTGACAGAAAGTGTAAGAATGTGAGTTTATCAAAGAATACTAAATTATAGCCATGATTAGATCATATTTTCTAAAATTTGCAGCAACTTTTGCCCTGTTTGTCCTGAGTGTTAGTGCGACAGACACTTTTATTGCTGCAGTGTATGAACATGCTGTTATATTACCAAATAAAACAGAAACACCTGTTTCCAAAGAAGAAGCTTTGCTCCTGATGAACAAGAATATGGATGTTTTGGAGAAAGCAGTTAAACTGGCAGCCAGGCAGGTACTGATTGCCCTTTATATACTGGCTGGGATACTGTAAAGGAAATTTGAAACTTGGTAAAGTGTGAGTGTTTGGAATTGATGAGAAATTTCTTTGTTCCCACCTCTTTGGGCAGGGCGCACATATTATTGTGACCCCAGAAGATGGAATTTATGGCTGGGTCTTCACGAGGGAGACCATTTACCCCTATTTGGAAGATATCCCACACCCGGAAGTAAATTGGATTCCATGTAAAGACCCTCAGAGGTAACATCATTCATTAACCTTTGATTTTTGAAGAAAATGTGATACTTGCAATACCAGCAGCAAATTTGGTAAGCTTAGCTAGTATTCTTGTTGAGAAATAATCAATCTATGGCACTGGCTTAGATGCGGAATGCTTCATAATGTGTGCCACCTGGCACATGACAGCTGTTCGGTTAATGACTTAAGATGATGATGATTAGTTGGTTATTTATTGTAATTTTCTTCAATGAGTAGTATGTACATAGGTATGTATATGGTTTTTATAATAGATGTGCTTAATTGGGTTTCAATACAGTGAGAAAGTTGTGATATCTAGGACTTATGTTCCCAAATTTAAGTAAGTTGGTTCAGCTATGAACACATGCCTCCTTTTTAAAATGGTAAAAAAGATGAATGGGTTATGTTTTCAAAGAGCTTTGATGTTGTTATCATTTGCAATGTCATCATCATGGTGAGTGTGGAAATTGCATAGTCCTCAAAAAAGGAAGTGCTTTTTGCGAGATCACAGTCTACAACTTCCTACCTGAGTGAAGTGTGGTAGATCGCCCAAGTGCTTGATAGCCCAAGACATCTCTGTTTCTTTATCTGTAGGAGAGGGATAATGAAATTTCCTCTTCTACTTTCCTACAGAGTACACAAGACAAGAGAGTCAAGTGAAGAAATACATAGTGATCTGTACACCTTCTTGCATTATTCAATGTTAGCCATCACTATTACTCTCTTCACCAGAAGGAAACCGAATCTAAACTTCTTTGTTTTCTTGTTCTTTGGGAAATTCTAGTAATTATTTATAGCTTTAGAGTAGACATAATTTTTTCAAAAAGTGTTTAAAGCATAAGAAAGATTTGTGAAATACATTATTTTAGGTGTATTTACTTTTTAAACTAGTCCATATCTAAGTCCTTGAAATGGCAAAACCAATGCATCAAAAAGGAATTTAATTTGCTGATTTTAGATTTACATGCATCTGTTCAGAACCATATCTTGCACAAAAAGAGGAACTTAAATAATACAGACTATTCAAAATCGATTGGGACTCTCCAAAGCTGCAATGTAGGAGCTCTACTATGTGAGTCAAGTCTCGCCCTAGGATTTTCACCTTTGAAAAATATTCCCTGAATGTCACACAGTCAGTGCTTACAGGAGTCAGGCAACCATGACTCAGCTTTTACGAGATTTGAAGGATTTTCCCAGAGCAGGAAGGACTCGCTGTTTACATTCATTCCAGAGGTGTATACTAAAACACACTCATTTGCCTGAGCTGATTTTCCCAGGGCAAAGATGTCTGGAAGCCTAATTAGCACCTAACAAATTATTTTTAAGTTAGGAAGATAGGTGACTGATGAAACTTTAACATTATTGATCCTTGTAGACACTCATTCAAAAGACAAGTTTTCAGCTCTGGGTTGTAAAAAAGGATAAATCCAGTACTTAATAGAATGGTAATATTGGTAAAGAAAAGAAGCTATTGTTTCTTCCCTGGTAATATTTGTCCCTAAAATAGATAATAGCAGGACCATGTGGTCACTTTTCCATTTTTAAATATTATCAGTTAGATTACTGATATGTCCCACGATTCCTTGGGCTTCCCTCATGTGGAGCTAATAAGAAATATTCAAATATCCTAATTATTTAGCCAAGAAAAGAAAAATTAAACAAATTATATAATAATTTAATTGAAGGTCTTAATAAATATGAATGGTGACAATATACCTTATTTTTTCAGAAAATAAAAGAAATAGTCTAAAATAATAGTCATAAAGTTGTTCTTTCTAGTCAAAGATCAACTTGACATTAATTGCAGAAGAGCTGAGAAATCATGGAGAAAGCCTGAACAGCCCCTAAAGCAATAAAGTCATCAGTTTCTGGGGCTGTCTTCTTGTAGTTACAAAATCTATTATAGCCATTACTCATTTATTGAACACCTGTTTGGTCCCAGGAGCTGTACTTTGTGCACTAAGCACATTATCTCATTCAGTTTATGCAGCAAGTATAACTATTTCCATTTTAAATATGACAATAAAGGGAAGCTTAAGGGCCCTGGACAATGTGGCTCAGTTAGCTGGAGCATGGTCTGGTAAACCAAAGGTCACGGGTTCAATTCCCAATCAGGACACATGCCTAGGTTTCAGGTTCTGTTTCCAGTTAGGGCATGTGTGAGAGTCATGATAGATATTTCTCTCTCACACTGATATTTCTCTCCCCATCTCTCTTCTTCTGCCCTTTCTCTAAAATCAATAAGCATGTCCTCAAGTGAGGATTAAAAAAACAAAGGAGGCTCAGGGTCTCCCCATTGGTAATGAGTATGACTGGAATGCATCACACCCATGTCCACTAATCCATGCTAACTGCATGCCCTCCGAGGTCCTGACTGTACCATATCACACTTGAAATATCCAGTGACTAGTAAATTCACTTCTTTGACCGAGTGTTCTGGTTGCTAAAAATTTTTATCTTATTTTCTGCTGAAATTTCCCTATGACTTCCTTTGGTCTTTGTAATGCCTCTGTAGTATGTTAATGTCCATGACTCATCTTCAGGTGAATTATGGACATTCGGAGTCTTCCAAGTACAGTACTTGAAGTCAGCTATCATTCTATCTATTCCATCATCTCAATCCCTTCTTGTTTCTAGGATAAATATCCTAGATATTTAATGCAAATGGGAATGGATTTGGCATTGCTTTGATGAAACTGCAATTTTATATAGTCTGTATTTATCTAGAGGGTTTTCACAAGGGCCCTCTAAGGTAGAAAGAAAGCTACTATGTTGCATGAAAAATCTGAGCCAGAATAGTGAAGTGCCTTTTCTTGTCTTATCTTTTATTTCCTTTCTTTTTCTTCTTCTTTTTTTTTTTAGAAAATATTTCTAGTATAAAATGCTGCATTTGTTATCTATGGAGGATGATTTATATTAGGCCAACTATCAATACCTACTGTCTCCTAGTAAGACTACAGCTCAGATTATAGAAAAGGTCCTCCCCATTAGAAGAGTTTGTTACATTTCAAGCCCTTATTTGCCTTTCTGGAGCACTTTATAGGAGAAAGTGTGCTTTTCTTCTTTCTCTTCTTCCTCCACCGTCTTTTCTGTGCTTTCATCACTAACTGCAACCTGGAGCCTGGCACAATGAAATAGGTTAGCTTTCAAAAAGATGAGGATTATAGAGCATGTGAGTGTTTATATCTTTTCTATTGATTCTTAACCTAGAGCTATTGTGTTATAGCTAACAGGCAAATAAAGTATCACTGTGAAAGTTCAGAAATTACTAAAATATATTAAGTTTAAAGCAATATCTATTGAATTAGGTTTGGCTATGCCCCAGTGCAAGAGAGACTCAGCTGCCTGGCCAAGGACAACTCTATCTACATCGTGGCAAATATTGGGGACAAGAAGCCTTGCAATGCCAGTGATCCCCAGTGTCCCCCTGATGGCCGTTACCAGTACAACACCAATGTGGCATTTGATTCCGAGGGCAGGCTGGTGGCACGCTACCATAAGGTGAGAATTATTTGTGCCTAAGCGAAACTGGATTAACTGCTCTTATTTGTTTTTGCCATGCCCGTATATTTGTCTGTTGAATGTTGTTGAGAGAACCGTTATGAACACATTTCTCAATTATTATATTTTTGTTGAAAAGGGATTTAATTTATTTTGGTTTCATAAAGGGTTCTGAATCTAAATCAGGAACAAAATAGAATATGGTGGAATATTGAAACAGTAATAATAGTTTCACAAAGTTTTTAATATTCTCTGAGAAAGGAGAAATGCTCTGTTTCAATGATAATTTAATTCTACAGTTAGTTTTTTGGTCCAATTTGTTAACATTTTGTGCTAAGCTTTAGTCATTCATTCCATTATAACTTTTTAAAAATTACAATACAATAACAGAAAACCACAACTGAAATTGGTTTACTCCCTGGCTCAGTGGAATTTCCTTTGCGTATGTACTTAAAAAACCAGAAATCATAGAGAGGATAGGTCTAGTTTCAGATGTGGTCTGTCCCTTAGGAGCTCAAAAGATGTCATCCATTTATCCAGCTCTCTTAGTCCTTTGTTACAGGTTTGTTTGTTTTTTTAAGGCTAGCCATCTTTTTACAAGTTACATGGCTGTTCAACAAGCAGCTCTCATCCTTACAAAGTCCAGAGGAAGAGTGTATTTCTTTCGCTAAGAAACCCTGCAAAAGCCTCATTATTCTGGTCTCCAATGAGGACACATGCCTTTTCTGAGCTGATCCCTGTGGAATGAAGGATGGGCTACCGCTGAGGGAGAGGGCAGGAGCACAGGACCCGCCCTGTGGGGAGAGGGGTGCTGTCAAGAGGGCACACATATGCACAATCAGGCCAAATAAAAACCTGAGCCAAACACAGGCCGCACTCTTGAGTCCAGGTGAAATGGAGTTTTGGAGCAATAATGAGGCTAAAAAAGAATTAATGACTTACTAACTATCAAGGCCTAGCCATTACATTGACTATAAATTGAAATGAGTAGGAGGAAGGAAATAATAAAGATCAGAGCAGAAATAAACAAAATAGAAGACCCAGGTAAATAAAATCAGAAGTGAAAGAGGAGAAATAACAACGAACACCAGAGAAATACAAAGGATTGTAAGAAAATATTATGAACAACTACATGCTAACAAACTGGACACCTGGCTGAAAAGGATAAATTCTTAGAAACATACAATCTTCCAAAACTAAATCAGGAAGAATCAGAGAATCTGAATAGACAGATTACACCAAGTGAGGCTGAAGCAGTAATCAAAGAACTTCCAACAAACAAAAGCCGTGGACCAGATGGCTTCACAGGCGAATTTTTCCAAACACCCTGAGAAGAGGTAACACCTCTTGTTCTCAAACTATTTCAAAAAATTCAAGAGGAGGGAAGATTCCGAAGCTCATTGTAAAAAGCCAGCATTATCCTAATTCCAAAACCAGATATAGGCACTACAAAAAAAGAAAATTATAGCCCAATATTCCTGATGAACATAGATGCTAAAATGCTCAAAAAATATTAGCAAAATGAATACAGCAATGCATCAAAAAGATCATATGCCATGATCAAGTAGAATTTATTTTGGGAATGCAAGGATGGTACAACATTCACAAATCAATACATGTGATTCACCCCATAAACAAAATGAAAGATAAAAACCACATGATTATATCAATAGAGGCAGAAAAAGTATTTCATAAAATCCATCACCCATTTATGATAAAAACTTTCAGCCAAGTGGGAATAGAGGGAACATAGCTCAACATAATAGAGGCCATATATGACAAACCCACTGCTAGCATCACACTCAATAGGCAAAAGCTACAAGTGTTCCCCTTAAGATCAGGAACAAGACAGGGATGTGCACTTTCACCTCTTACTCAACATAGTACTGGAAGTCCTAGCCACAGCAATCAGACAAGAAGAAATAAAAGGCATCTAAATTGGAAAGGAAGAAGTAAAACTGTCTTTATTTGCAGATGATATGATACTATACATAGAAAACCCCAAAAATTCCACCAAGAAACTACTAGAACTTATAAATGAATTCAGCAAAGTAGCAGGATATAAATTAATTTTAAATCTACTTCATTGCATAAACCTAAAAGTATCATATGGAGGGAAGGCAAAATGAATTTTATTAATGTGGCAGACTTTGCATGGGTGGGACTTTTGGTACTTAAGGAGTATGGTGGAAAACAGTCGGAAATTTGTCAGATTCAAAATTCAACCAATGAGTTTAAGATAGAAGTATTCACCTTCTAAATATCATTTAGAGCTATAGATATAATCCATGGTTGTGGAAAAATGGGTTTTTGGTTAATGTCACGGTGAGAAAACTCACAGACATTATATTGGGTATGTATCCCGGGTACGATTCACACATATTTCTGCATAACAGTTTAAAATATGCACATCAGCATGCATAGGAGAAAGATTTTATAAGTATTGATCACATCTATTTGGCAGTATTCTTACTAATTTTCTCCTTCTTTGCTTATTGTTAACAGTACAATCTTTATGCACCTGAAACTCAGTTTGATTTCCCCAAGGATTTAGAACTTGTGACTTTTGACACTCCTTTTGGGAAGTTTGGCATTTTTACTTGCTTCGACATTTTTTCTCATGATCCAGCTGTAGTGCTGGTGGAAAAGTTGCAAGTTGACAGTGTTCTCTTTCCCACGGCATGGGGCAACTTGCTGCCCCTCCTCTCAGCTGTCCCCTTCCATTCGTCATGGGCCAGAGCCATGGGAGTTAACCTGCTTGCAGCAAATGTCCACAAGACCACCATGCATATGACAGGTAACTCACACATGACGTGTACCAAGAGGCAGTGACAGTCGTAGGAAGTCTTCATTAGTTGTCAATATACTCACATTCCTTAAATGGAACATTAGCTATTGAGTAAAGAAGGAGGCAAACATTGTCATCTCAATATAACATGAGAGAAAATTGGAGTTAAAGAGAGGTCAAGTCACAGAAAAAAACCAAAGCCAAATCTTAAGAACTTGGCAGCCAATGTTCACTAGAGATATTGAAATAAATTTTATTGAGGCAATCAAATCACTTTAGACTTCATCAGTTTTTTGGAGTTTATCTTTTATACAGGGTGGAGCAAAAGTAGGTTTATAGTTTGCATAGAAAATAATAAAATAATAGACAATATTACAAGAATAAACTCTGTGTTTCACATACTCACAACTGTGGACCTACTTTTGCCCCACCCTGATGTAACTGTGCTTGAGGTAATTCAGGCTTTCCTCTTGGCCGCTTTATTATTCATTGACCCAGAGGAAGAATCTCAAAGAAATGAATTAGGTCAGTACAGAGCTACAGTTATTCGTCGTGTTTGAAAAATTTTCTAGTTTGTTTTTCAATTGGCTAGAAAAAGGATAGCTTAAGAAAGAAAGAAAGAAAGAAAGAAAGAAAGAAAGAAAGAAAGAAAGAAAGAAAGAAAGAAAGCCATCCAAGTCAAATGATCATTTCAGAGCAAACAGTAACAGAGTCAAATTGGAACTTATGTCAACATAACAGCTATCTCCTTACCTATTTTGAAAATCCTTTTGCTTTTGTAACTTTATATTTAATTTCCTATGGGAATAATTCTATTAGTTTGTCCATATTTTGTTTCTTTCTGTTGCCCATAGGGAGTGGAATCTACACACCTGAAGCAGTCAACGTGTATCACTACGACATGGAAACAGAGAGTGGCCAGCTGATGCTCTCAGAACTGAAGTCCCGGCCTCGAAATGAACCTACCTACCCTGCACCTGTTGACTGGGGTGCTTATGCCAAAGGCATCAGGCCATTCTCGTCTGAGCAGTCGGATTTCCCAGGGGTGTTTTATTTTGATGAGTTCACTTACACGGAGCTTAAGAGAAGTGCGGGAAATTACACAGTTTGCCAGAAAGACCTGTGCTGTCACTTAACTTACAAGATGTCTGAGAAGCGAACAGATGAGTTGTATGCACTGGGAGCCTTTGATGGACTGCACACAGTAGAAGGCCAATATTACTTACAGGTAGAAATGCTTAAATACGTTAGAATGGCTTCTTTATTAGTTAAACTTCTAGGCCTTCACTTCATTTCTTTAAAAATTGTGTTGGATACAGTACATTGTAATAACATTACATGCATCATTGAATCGCAACCCCCCAACATTTTATTTGTTCAGTCTTAGCAAGAATAGAATTAGTTCTCTTGGTTGCAAAGTAAAAACATAAAGCAGGTTGATTAGTTCTCAGCAGGCCAGTTTCAAGTTTTCAAAGGTGCATTCTCTCCTTCTGTCCGGTTACTGTAGCGCAGTGTTTTCAAACTGTCTTTCCCTAGAGCCCACAGTAAGAAGTCCACTTCACATCATGGCCCAGTGTAGTCAACATGTGTGACTGAGTTAAAAAAGACATTTAATTGAAACAAACATTTATGAAACAATTCAAATTAGAAAAGCTGTAATTATGTGCAATGCAATCTGATTTTTAAAATTCTAGTCTATTCCATTTTGCTTCATTGGAAAAAAAAGAGCTAATTCTGACTCCATAAATTGAGTTTAGGTTGTGACCTGCATTCAAATAATTCTGCTTAAGAGGCAACCTAACATGTATTTCTCTATTCGTTGAAATTGTGCTTTTTGCTCAGAAGACATTTCCAAGATTTTTTACCACTGTTCTCTTTGCCTACACAGGTATGCACACTAATGAAGTGTCAAACCACTGACCAGAGTACTTGCGGGAAGGCCGTTGGGTCTGCTTTTACCAAGTTTGAAGAATTCTCCCTCAGTGGCACATTTGGAACGAGTTACGTTTTCCCACAGCTCACTTTAAGTGGAACTCAGCTTAGCCTTGAAAGATATTATGAGGTAAGAGGTTTTCAGTATGATAAATTTCTTTGAACAGATAGGGGAGAATGACACAATGAAAATCTTTAAAATAGTCAGTATTGCAATTTTGTGGCTCACATTATACAAGCAACACTTGAAAGACACATGGAGCCCTGGCTGCTGTTGCTCAGTGGATTGAGTGCCAGCCTGCAAACTAAAGGGTTGCCAGTTCGATTTGCAGTTGGGACACATGCCTGGGTTATGGGCCAGGTCCCCGGTTGGGGGCATTCGAGAGGCAACCACACATGGATGTTTCTCTCCCTCTCTTTGTCCCTCCCTCCCCTGTCTAAAAATAAATAAATAAAATCTAAAAAAAAAGGCATATGGAAGCTATGATATGGAATACAAGTATGGTTCTAGATTGTCTTTAAGCTGTGAGCAGAGTTTGCATTCATTTTCCTACAGAAATATGATTTTGATATCCAAGGCAGCCATAAAGTTATAAAGAAATTAAAATAAAAATATCGATTGTGGATGGTGGCTGGAAACTAATGTTCTCTTTATTTGCAAGAGGTAGAAAGTCCAAGTTAAACACACTAAATAAGACATCCACAGCTTATTTCGTGGGTGTGTTATTTTGAGAAGTTGTAATAATGAGAGTAATAATCAATACTTTCAATAGTGTTTCATGAATCAAAAGAATTTTTTTATATATTACCTTATTTAACTCCCACACAATAGATTTATTTGCTGCATTTTCACATAAGGTTTTCTGAAACATGAGTCTTCTGTCACCATATCATGTGTGCTTTTGACTAGTTCATGCTGCTTTTAGAGTAATGTTGTCAGAAAAGGCACGTGGGCTGGAAACCACGCTCTGCACAGGAGTTAATCCTTTGCTTTCTTTGATCAGATTACAAGAGATGGACGTCTGAAGAGCAGAAGTGGAACCCCTTTGCCTATCTTAGGTATGGCCCTGTTTGGAAGAGTGTTCGAGAAGGACCCTCCGCGATTAGGGCAGGGACCAGTGAAATTGGAATGATCTCCTTTTACAGGCACCCTTTCAGGATTAGCTTGACGAAAGGAGAGAGAAAAGAAAAAGAGAGAGAGCCCCTAGTCTGTTTATAAGAGATGTCATAAACTTGCTGAAACAATAAATGAAGATTTAAAAAGCAATAGATGTGTTTTTCACATTTCACATATTTGATCAAACATACACTCATGAATGGGAGCTGCATTCATCTTCCATGTAGATGCATTTAAGTATGTATAAGTATGTATCTGTACAACGGAACATATATTTAAATGGGACAGGGGCCTAGAAAAATCTTGCGGTAAGTGCTCTAATGCTTGCACAAGTGTCTTTTTTGTTTGTTTGTTTATAGCAGCTTTTTTTAATAACTGCCAAAAATTGGAAGCAATCATGATATCCTTCAGTAGGTGAATGGATAAATAAATAAACTGGGGTAATATTTAAACAATGGAATATACTTTAGTGATAAAAAGCAATGAGCTATCAAGCCACAAAAAGACATGGAGGAAACATAAGCGCATACTACTAAGTAAAAGAAGCCAAACCAAAAAGGCTACTACATGGTTCCAACTATATAACTTTCTGGAAAAGGCAAAACTATGGAGACAGTAGTATCAGTGGCTGCCGTGGTTTGGTTGGGTGAGGGGGCGAGGAAGGACATATAAGCAGAGCATAGAGGATTTGGGGGCAGTGAAAATACTCTGTAAGATACCATAATGATGGGTACATGTCGTTATACATTGATCCAAACCCATACAATGCACACCAAAAGTGAACCCTAAAGTGTGTTCATTAGTCGTAATGAATGGACCAGTGATGGAGGATGTTCACAGGGGGAGGCTGTGCATCTGTTAAAGCAGCAGGTATATGGGAAATCTCTGTACCTTCTCAGTTTTTCTCTCATAAGTGTTCTTTCTATCATTGGCAAATACAAAAGGTGAGCATTGAATATACAGAGGGTTTTTGATCCCATTCATTTAAGAGACAGAAAATGAAAAAATAAGGGCATCTTTTAAGTAATTATGAGCAACTTTTTAACTAATTAAAATTGTTCCATTATCTCTTTATTCTACCATTATGGTCTATTTGTGTGGAAATTTGATACTTAGAATGAAAGTTAAAAAAAAAAAAGACATAAATTATCTCCTTCAGACCACATGCAGTTTCCTTCTGAAATTATTCTATTCTAAAACCTGCCCAATCCTGATTAAGTTCCTTCTGTACTCAGGGATGTGTTGCAGGCTGTGCTAGGTGGGAATCTTCCTTAGAAAGGACCACCCTATCATTTCCCCCCAGTTACCTTAAGTCCCCAGGCCCTGGCTCCAAGTTCTTTTCCTGGCTGGTCACTGACTGACTCTGGAAAAAGACACACACGAGAGCAGGGGGACTCTCTGGGATACGTGGGAGTGATTGAGGATCACTCCAACTTTGGGGACACCCTTTTTCCCCACACAAGATATGACCATTGCTTTCTTAGATTTTCCCCAGGTGTTTATTTCTACCTAATTTAATTGTGCTCAGGTCCAGGAAGCTGGAGACATTCTGGGAAACAGTGTGTGTGGGGGGGCTCCACCCACAGGGCCCACCCCCGGCCACCACAGATGAGAATAAGTCTACCAAGACATGATCTGCTTAGGGAGGAAAGGTGGCCGATCTCTCAAAGGAGAAGGGCCAAGAGCCTTCTCCTCAATGGGCTTTTATTGGGTTCGTTTTGCACAGGAATACAGGCTCATTAATCATTGTCAGGCAATAAGGATCAAACAATAGATACTGTACAAAGAACTCTGAGGGCCTATTTTGAGTCAGAGTCAAATAGCTAAAGGGCCATAAAACTTTGAGGAACAAACTCTCGTCTTGCTTGGACCCTTATTTAATTGAGAGCATTCTAAACAAAGCAGGTTTCACAGGATTTTACATATTCTTTCTTAGGCCTGACTGCCCTAGGGAACCCACCCTTTCCAGCACAGGCGGTACCCACCACCAGCATTGTGTCAGGCTTCAGGCATTGTCTCAGGCTAAAGTTGGGCAGGATAGTAAGGCAGACAAGAGATTATGAGGCTTCTTGCAGACAGAATGAGGACTCAGGCTATGTCAAAGCTGAGGGTACATCACCCCCTTTTGCTGTAGCCCCCCAAGTCTTTTTTAGGGACCTCCACATGATGGTGCCTGTCTTAGGTCATTCCCCCCTTGGAGAATCTTACCCATCATTGGCCAACCGATCGAGCATTAGGGAGCAGGCAGGGTGAAGTAAAAGGAGCAGAAGCGGTGACCCTGCCAGGGAGGTAAGCTTTGTCTCCTTAGTGGTTTATGGTCCCGAATGTCGCTCACTCAGCCTTAGCCATGGGAGGGGTTACAGCTTCTGAAACCAAGAAGGCCGGTTCCCAACAAAACAGGAAATGTCCTCGGCCTCAGCTCCCACCATTCTTAGATCTTTCTCCACTGTGACACTAGAATTCTAGGACTGTCCCTGTGCCCCCGATTTCCTCCTGATGGCCTAGTGTTGATTCTTTCTAGGTTTCTTCTCTCTCTCTCCTAGTGAGTTGTCTGGAGGCTGCATTAGTACCAGTGGCCCACCTTCTTCACCACCCCTCACCCCTCGAATCTTTTGTGAGCCAACCTCTGCCCACGACCGCCCTCCTCCCCGCCCCTCAGGACCGCAGGGCTGAATATTCCATCCCTCTCATCACATGGCTGGGCCCACTGGCACACAAGCTCCGCTATTAGTTGCTTTCCAAAAGTTATCTCATTAACATAATGAAAAACACCCTTATTTCTCTCCTCACTTAGGAAAACTCAAGGGTTTTAGGAGCTTTGTAGGAGACAAAGACCAAATACATATTTTTTACTATAAATCACAATGTCACACCTACACAAACACTGGTAGGCACATATATATACACAGGTATGCGGATGCTCTTCAAAGTTCACCAGATGTCCTCAAGTGCTTAATCTTATCCTCAAAATCAGCATGAGGTCAGCATTTGCACTGAACTCCCTGGATCAGCTGGATCAGCTGAGGAGATAACTGATAAGAGAAATAAACTATCCAAGGTCGCACAGCAGACACTCTGGAGTACTGGGAACCAGTCTTTTTCCTTAAAGCTACTTCTATTAGGTCTTCCGTGTACACTGTGCCAGGAGCTGGAGACACAGAGAAGCGTAAGAGGCAGTGCCCATCCCGTTCAGTCCTTGTCCTCCCTGTCTCAAGTGAATGTTCGCTATATAGTCTTTCTTCTAGGTCAGCTGGGAAACTGCTCAGATAGCTGCCTGCTGAACAACCCCGGCACTAAGGATAGACAAGAGTCACACAAGGTAACTATGCTATTCACTCAGCTTTTAGTGAATGCAGGTTCACTCAAAGTAGAACATCAATATACGTTAATATCCTACTCACATTCCAACAATCTAAGACAAATACAACACAAACACAAATCAATCAATGGGGAATAACGAACCCAAGTCCCAGAGTCTCAGTCTGCAGGTCCAGGAGGCAAAACAGTGGGTAAGTGAGTTTTCAGTGTCTTGTGAGGAAGGATCTCCGGAGCCAGGAGGGCAGCAGGGCAAACAAGGTTCTCAGTCCAGCAGGGCAGAGCCTGCAGTGTCTGATGCCAAGGGAGATGAATGTAGCCTGGAGCAGCACTCGGGTGTGTGGATCTCCGCTGTCTCAGCAGTGGACTGAATCCAGCCGCTGTTATACCCTTCAGAGGGTGCACTCCACTTTTCTGGGTCTCCTGATAAGCATCTTGGCACCCCTGATGGCAAGTAGGGTATTTCCTCAGGAGCCTGTCTATGGTTGGTCCTGTTCTTCAGACACCGCTGTTCTGGTCCTGTGCGCACATATCTTAGGTGTGTCTCCTTGCCAGATGTGTCTGCTCTGACTTAGGTAGTTTCCCTCTTGAACAGAAGTGTCCTAGATGACTGACAGCCATCATGGTTGACATGAGTGACTCCATTTTGGGAGTCCTGCTGTCCACAGTCCCGTGCTTTTTCCCTGTTTCTGAGTCTTTCCACTTGTTCTTGGCAAGACTTACTGCTGATTTCCTTTGAGGGCCTTCTGCCTGGTTTGGTGTTACAACTATTTTGTCAGCAAAGTCCAGACTACTGTGTATCTTGTTCCTACTCTAGGCAGTAGGATGTCACATTTTCCCTCTCAAGAGGCACTTCTCTCCCTCAGCGCATGTTTGATTGAAGGAGTCTGCAGGTATTAATCCAGGCTGCTCTCCACTTTTGTTGGAGACAATTTCCCCAATCTTTCTAATTTGTATGAGCAGTTAGGCTGCCTTTGGGGAGTTTGGCAATCTCTAGATGGCTTATCAAAGTGTTACTGAAGCTCACTTCTTCTCATTGACATAGTAAAGAATTACAGATCAGCAAGACAAAAGTGGTTGAGTAAGAAGAATTTCATTAATATGTCCTCAAGGGAGAGAACAGGCTTGCAGAGAGTGGCAAGTAGCAAGGAAGGCAGAGTCTCCTGAATCTACTGCTTTAAGTACCCGAGTGATTATTGCCTTGTCAGTGGGGAGGGGTTTGATACTGATTGACAGATATTTTGGTTTTAGTCTTTTCTGCTCATGCCTTTCCCCATAATTCTCTCTAGCTGCTGCTTAACAAAAGGTGATGAGTGATACTAGATATCAGGAGACCCAGCTCAGGTGTTGCCATAGTCACTGTCGGTGCCCACTAGTTTCAGATTTAGCTGATGGCATTCTCCTGCAAAACTGCAGTTGCCCATCTGAAGACTTACTCTTGGCAAGTCCATATATGCCAGGGAGGCCACAGCTGTCAGATTAATATGCTGGTAACACATGGGGGGAGGGAGACAGAGGCCCATGATTAAGTCTCTCTTGGAGTGACCCAGTGCCCCCCAACTGTGACCTTCACAAATCCTTCTCAGTCTTTTTTCCTTCCCCCTTAGATGAGACCAAAAGTCCAGGAGGGTTAGAGTTGAGGTTTTTCTCTTCTCTGGATTGGTTAGGATCTGGTAGACAGTTTCTCTTGAGGGAAGGCTTTTCATAAGGAGAACAAAACCCTCAGGGATTATTTCAAAGTGGGTTTATTTCTCTCCCTTATTTAGTAAGCATTAGTTTTTTGTTTTGGTTTTGTTTTGTTTTGTTTTGTTTTGTTTTGTTTTGTTTTCTCAGTTGTTTGCCCAGAGAATCTATTGGACTTCTTGGAGGTAAAACCCACAAAAGTTTGAGAGCCTTCCTGACACTGGAATCCCCCTAATTTTTAACCCTTAGGTGGATCCACACTGAGCCTCTAGCAATTCATCGATGACTTCCCAGTGTGGAAGAAAAAGGGGTGTAGGGAAAGTAACCTAACAGGAAGATCTGCTCACAAATTCCTAACTTGGCAGGGCATGGTGAGTAGTCACACCCATGTAATATAACTTCTTTAGTAAAACGTTAGTCTTTGCTTTAAGCAGACCTATCCATTGTTTCTGTGAATCTAGGTTAACACACCTTTGAAACACCTCTTTTGAGACCGCTCAGTGTAAGCTACCCTCAAGAGAGCACATGATCTGGGTAGCTATTGTAATCCAATCCCTGCCTTGCTTTTGCCCACCTTCATGTGATTTTCTTTATAGCCCCTCTTTAATTCGAGTGGCAACTGCAAAACTGTCATTCACCAGAGCAATTGGGTATCTTCCTTCCTGGCAATTGGCAGTTTTGGCTCAAATAAACTCAGAAAAATTCGCTGCAGGTTTGGAAAATTTTTCTGTTGACACTAGTACTGGCCCCAACAGTGGGTTTACGCTGCAGGCAAGCCTGCCTCTCCAGTTCTGGGGCAGTGGTTTGTCCTGTGACCTCAATTCTCTGTTGTATCTAAGAAAATTTATTAATTTTCAGTTGTTCAGCTTTTTTCTTGAGCAGATGGGAGAAATGACTCCTAAGCCCTTTCTATGTCAGACTGGAAACCCAGTGGGAGTTTCTTAATGAATATTTTTAACATCTAACAATTTTTAATCTCTTGGTAACCCATTCCAGTTTTAACTTTTATTTAAGAGCTTCCATTTATAAATCGTTGTGTAACAATTACATCTCATCGTGGAGTACGTGGATCCCCAACCACCTGGGAATGGACAACCAAAAGTAGGTTGTTAGCAAGTAGAGGGGACTGGTGTTTGCTGGGCAGCCACAACCTCTTGTCACTTTGGTAGCCACAGAAGAAACTTATTATAGTACTGAAGTAAAAAAAATCAGATACACCCATTTACAAATTGAACTATAAAAGCACCATCTGAAATAAAATCTATAAATAAAATGGATAATCATAAATAGTAGTTCTATAAATATAAAAAATATTATACTTCCTTTGGAACTGAAACAAAATTTGCCTACTTTTTCTGTATCAAAGTCTATAAGCTTTTTTCCCTATTATTTTCTCTTCAATCTCCGTTTCTCTCTTCAGCTCTTACTCTTGTTCCCCCTGCCGCTGTTCACACTTCCCTATCAACCCCACGGTCTGCAGCCTCTGAAACAGTCCCCAGTGATTCCAGCCTCACGCACGTCCTGTGTCATCATCCCCTCTTGTCAAGTGAGGGCTGGAACTGCTGACTTGCTTTTTTAATTGAGTAGAAGACAACTGGAGCGATGGGGTGACACTTCCCACGTTAGATTAATGAAGAGAATGTGGTTTCTGTCTTCAGTGGATTCTTTTGCTTTCTGGTTCTGAGGGAAACAAGATGCAATGATGTGAGCTGCCTTTCAGCAAGGCCTGAAGCCAGGAGCTCACATCTCTGGGCAACAGTCGCTGGGGGCCTGAGGCTCACCATTGGGCCGTTTGAGTGAGCCTGGAGCTTAGAAGTGAATCATCGCCCAGACGAGCTTTGAGAGCTTTGATCGCTGCAGCCCTGGCCCACAGCCTGATTGCTTCCTTGTGAAAGAGGCACTTACCTGGGCTGCCTCTGGATTCCTGGCTCACAAGAAGTGTGAGATAATTCTTGCTTGCTGTTCAAAGCCACTAAATTCTCAAGTAATTTTTACGGTAGTAAAAATAATGATAGTAATAACAACCTCAAAATAGTAAAGCTATTCACTTTCAAATTATTTGCACACACTGCTATATGTTGAAGTCCTAAAAAGAATTCCAAAACATACGAATTCTAAAAATTCATGTCTAGGTTCTGAACACCTGTACTTTAAAATGTTACCTTATTTGGAAGTGGTATGGTTCCTGATGAAATTACCGAAGAAGAAGTCATTCTGGAGCAGCCTGGGCAATGCGTCTGATGACTGGAGTTTTTATAAACAGGGAACTTGGACTGGAGCACGTGTGCAGGGAGAAGACCGTATTCTACACACCGAGAAGCCTGGATAATCCTCTCCTCACAGCCTTCAGGAATACAATAAGGAATGTTACATGAAATTCATTTATATTACATCTGATATAAATGACATATTTATAAACCATAAATATGGTGATGTAAAACCATAATGTTTTCTTAACATTACATGCTGTGATTTGTTTTTAAAGAACTAAGTTCTGAGAGCTGTGTGATATATTGTAGCTTCTCTCTGTAGTATCAGGACTTGCTCTGTTTTTCAGCAGTCTGGACGTCAGTCAGCATGATTGTGTCTCAGCTGCTGGCTCATGTGGCAATTTCAGTTTTTTGTGTCTTAAAAGCCAGCTCCCTGGACACCTTTATTGCAGCTGTTTACGAGCTTGCAGTGCTATTGCTCAATGGTACCCAAACACCAGTGGCCTGTGAAGAATCTGGGTGTTTCGGAGGGAGTGGTCACAGCTGCAGCCAAACAGGTGCCTCTTCTTGAGTATGCTGGCTTCTCTGAAGTGAAAGAGTGGGGTGCCAAGAGACAGGGTCACTGATAAGGTCAGTTTCATCTGTAATTACATATGTGTTAAGATACATGAAAATATATGTCAGGGTAGCCAAGAACTTTCGTTTTACAATCCGACTCCTGCCTCCTTCACTGAAGTATTAGAGAAAGGACAGTATTACTTCCCTGATAGTGAAACAAAGTTAAAAAATAACAGCTTGTTTATCATTCAGGGGCAGCAGATCTTTGAGGAACTTGCTGTAAATTCAACAACTTTGTTGCTCTTTTCTGCTGCAGATGAGGGTGGAAGATGAACAGGTCAGAGGCCGGGTGCTATTTTTAGAGTATTAGTGGCCTTGCTGTACTTTTCTTAAGAGTGTGCAGGTTTTGGGGTTAGTTCATAACACCCAAACAAATTGAAGTTGCAAATGACTTAACAGCATATATTGTATACTTCATATTTCATACTTCATTTTAATTACAGATAAAGTATGTATGCTTTTATCTTAATTAATTCTTTTTATCTTGCCATTACTGTTTACATTCAGTGTTATTTACAGCACGGTGGTTAGAGAGTCATGTCGCATACAGGGTGGTCCCCCCAATATTTCACGTACCCACTTGGCTCCACACATGTCATTACAATATTGTTGACCACATTCCCTGTGCTGTAATTTAAATCTCGAGACTGTTCTGTAACTAATGACTGGTAAAAAGCATATATGTTAATG
Organism: Anoura caudifer; assembly: GCA_004027475.1. Taxonomy (NCBI): domain Eukaryota; kingdom Metazoa; phylum Chordata; class Mammalia; order Chiroptera; family Phyllostomidae; genus Anoura; species Anoura caudifer. The sequence goes on along the minus strand of PVKU01008132.1, from coordinate 45,657 downwards.
ATTAGTAAGTCCTTGAGTTAAATGAAGGCCTAAGTTTAAATATGTGGTTTGAACAAATATGGTTTAAATAAGATATTCATAAATCAGGCATGGACGAGGGATATATAAAATGTCATAAAAGTCAAGGATACATACATATAATATGTATCTATCAATATGTTCTTCTGTACGCACACATAAGTCTTCACGGTGACTCTCCCGCCCAGAGGCATCCGGTTTAGCTGAGGTTGCATCTCTAGGTCCCCTCTTCCTGAGAAGCAAGAATCGCATTTGCAGGGGGCGGAGCAGGAAAGGCTGCAGCAAAGGAGAAGTGTAACAGTTAGAGCGCTAAATTAATCCCATACACCCAGGCACAACAGTCTGTCTAAATCCAGGGTAGGGGGTGTTTGGAGGAAGAACTAAGTTTGTAGTTAACAACTGCAGGAGATGGCAAACTTGTGAGTAGCCTGGAAAGCTACTCATGTTTAGGAAAAAAAATGAAAAAGTGTGTAAATGTAAAGGATGACATCAGGACTGGAAAATGAAAGTGGTTGGACAAAGAAAATGAATTATAAAAATAAAGAAAACAAAGAAATCAGATTGAAAGGGAAAAGATTCAGGTTGAATGGCTGTTCCTCAGCCGCTCAGTTCCGAGGGTCCTCTTGCCAGCCCCTCTTTGATTGTTTGCTTATTTGAGAAATATTTTAATTAAGCTGCATTTTTAACAGGGTGCACATGTTATTGTGACTCTGAATATGGTGTTATGGCATTACCTGTAAAGGTGGTCTACCTGCCCATTCCTGGAGGATATCCCAGACCCTCAAGTGGACTGGATCCCTTGTAATAATTCCAACAGGTAAAAAGACAGATTGTAAAATATTCAGTCATGAACATGAGCTTACCTCACTTGGGACAATCTTGTGGAAGATCACTGCCTATAACATTTATACTCCCCATGCTTCCAGAAGCATTTGAGGTTTCTTACTAAATCTTATAAAACTAAAGAATAGGACAAGTTAGATACAAAAATGAGCTGGAAGCCACCTGAATAAGGCAGAGGCAATAGTTGTTACGAGGCCCCATGGTGGTGGGCTGACAGCTGCAACTGGACACGCAGTATAGTCCTGAGTTCCTGAGAGGCGTAGAGAGAAACAGTCCGGCTCTGAAACTTCCATTGTCTCGCAGAAGAGAGCTTACAGTTTTATTGAGAGACAACCTATGTCCAGTAACCTAACTCAAAAGTGAATTTACTTATTCACATTTTTTCATAGACTATTGCTTAAGTATCAGGATTGCCACTATGGGCATGTACAGAAATTCTCACATAAGGAGATTTGCTTGTTTGTTTGTTTATTTATTTATTTTGAATATGGAACGCTTCACAAATTTGCTTGTCATCCTCGCGAAGTGGCCATGCTAATCTTGTCTGTGTCGTTCCAGTTTTAGCGCATGTGCTGTGGGAAGCGAGCACAGGAGCGTCCTTTAGTACAAAGAATGTCTGCACCTATGATCAACATGATCTGGCTTGCAGATTAAAGAATCAGTCATTAGCTCAGTAAGTTAACAAATAAAGGCTTTCCTAATTAGCTGAGTTGTGTGAAAAAGCATTTTGATATTTGATTGCGTAGTATTTGCACTGTTAGTTCAGGGTTTTGTGCACGCATGATTTCTCTAGTAAGATGAAATGATTTTGAAGTGCACCCACCGTATCTTACACTTCAGTGCCTCCCACACTGTGGGCTTGGACAGCTCTGCCCAGAATGTCCTTACCTCGGATGCTCACATACCGAGCATAGTGCTTTATATCGTAAGAATTCTGCAAATATTTGTCAAATATTTAATGGACACTTACTATAAGATAGTGTCTTCTTCAGTAATTAATAATTTTTGTTATATTGTACTTTGAGATTGAACACATTGAAATAGGTCTTAGGAAGTACATTTTAATTGTTCTGTTTCACTTCCTTCTTCTGTTCCCAATAGCACTAAGACAGAGCTCTCTGCAACATGAAGGATTCTGCAAATATTATGGTTTAAATGGCAGGCAGAATTCAGGCTCATATAAACAAAATGCACTTTTACATTCCAAATCAGGACATGTGATTTAACAGAGAATTTTCGGATTTTTTTTTTTTTTTTTTGGCTATAGCAAATAGTCTGAGAAATGTAATTTAAATGGAAATATACTAGAATACATGAAGCAGTTTTAAGAATAATAGAGACAGGAGGAAAATATATAATCGAGACTGTTTCAGATACACAAAAGACCAGGCTTCTATTTCATGTACCTATTCCACCTCTTTAGGTGACCTGGAAAGACTTGGGGAAAATGTGTTTCAAGTGGTTCAATGTGTTGTATTGATATCTGTGCATTTCGTACATAATTGAAGCAAATGAGAGGAAAAACTATGAAATGATCACTTATATAAATGCATTAAAATAATTTTAGATGTGTTTTTCCATCTTTCTTACTCTTTTACAAAGATATGTTTTGTAGATGATTGCTATGGCTTTGTACCAATCTGCAGATTTAATGATCTAGATTTGAAATGCGAAGAAAGCTTTTATTACTATTGCCAGCAGGTGGCACCACACTTTCATTCATTCAACAGTTATGCCAGCCTTCTCAGCTATTCTATAATAATCCAGTACAGTTGTGCCAGTACAGGATAAATATGATCAGCTATCACATACTCTGAGGTCCCACTTTTCCAAACTGCATTTAACTTGCTTTCCTGGGACAACTACTGGTAATATGATAAAAATAAAGAACTCAAACATTAACAAATGTCCCCTTATTCCCGTCTCTCCATACTGGCTGTACTCTCCTAGCCCAACTCTTGTTGCCTCTTGCGTGAACTATTGAAACAGCTTCCTGATGATTTCTCTACATTCAGCCTCTACACATTCTAGTACATTCTATACTGTGATGTCCTATTGATTTTAAAGAAAATTCATATCATGTTACTTCTGTCCTCAAGGCTTCATTAATGGTACCTCCTTGTCTAAAACATTTTGAACAGGTTCGTGGCCCCTTGTGCAGAACTGTATCTCCTATGACCCCAAATGCACCTTTGAAATTCTCCTAGCCCTTTTCTTTCCTAAAGATTCTCTAGTTTCCTGATTAAGATTTCTCTTTTCTTACCTCCAAAAGTTTTTCTCCTCAATTTTTTACTGTGGTAATGTGTGTGTAACATAACGTTTATTATTTTAACCATTCCCGAATGTGGAGTCAGTGGTATTAGTTGCATTCCTATTGCTACCGTCATTCACCTGCAGATGCCTTCCTCCAGCAACACGCCAACTCTGTGCCCATGGAGCAGCAGCTCCTCCTGTGCTTGCCTGGGTGGCACAAACTGAAATTGGAACGATACGGAGAGGACTGGCACCGCCCCTGCGCAAAGATGATGTGAATTACTGAAGCACGCTACATTTGTAGTTATTAAAGAGGAGACCCTGCAACAAATAACACAGAAATACAGAGCATTATAAGAGACTACTATGAACAATCATATGCCAACAAATTGTACAACTTAGAAGAAATGTGTAAATTCCTAGATATAGACAACCTACCAAGACTAAATCATGAGAAATGAAAAATCAGAAAAGACCAACAATGAGTAAGGAGATTGAATCAGTAATCAAAAACCTTCCCAAAAGGAATAGTGCAGGACCAAGTGGCTTCACAGGCAAATACTACCAAACATTTAAAGAAGAATTAATGCCAATCTATATCGAAATCTTACAAAAGTTGTATCGGAGGGAACACTTCTGAACTCATTTTGTGAGGTCAACATTACTTTGATAACAAAGTCAGATAAGGATACCACAGGAAAGGAAAACTACAGGTCAATATCCCTGATGAATACAAATGCAAAAAATCTTTAACAAAAACCAGCAAACCAAACTCTACAGCAGTGAAAAGGATCAGAGACTATGCAACATGGGAGTTATCCCTGGGATGCAATGATGGTTGAACATCCACAATCAAAAAATATAATACATCATTAAGAGAATGAAAGATAACAATTATATCATCACCTCAATATACACAGAAAAAGCATTGGACAAAATTCAACATTTTCATAATTAAAAACTCTCAACAAAGTGCATATAGAAGGAACATACCTCAACATAATAAAGACCATTTATGACCAGCCCACACCCGACATCATACTCAACAGTGAAAGGTTGCAGCTTTCTCTCCAAGATCATGAACAAGTCAAGGGTGCCCACTTTTCTGTCAGACATGGGTTCAGCGAACAGGAGATATGTACATTTACCTCATAATGTCTATAAGATGTGACATATACTATATGATTAACACATACATGAATATATGATTATAGGTGATAATAAATGCTTTGGAGAAAAAAAAATTCATGGTCTGGAATCTTACTCTAGAGTAGTTTCCTGTAACCAAATTCCCACAAGCATGTACTTCTTCTGAAGTCTCTTTTTGTTTTAATCCTTTCCTTTTATTTATGTTATTTAGAATTTATTTTCTTTGTGTGTATATTACATAATAGGTTGAGGCCACTATCATTCTGAATTTTGTTAAAAGCTAGGTTTATTTTTTCCTCTTCAAATAACACATACCAGATTTGGCCACACCCCAGGGCAAAAAAGACTCAGCTGCCTGGCCAAAGACAAGTCTATCTACATTGCAGCAAATACTGGGGACGAGAAGCCAAGCAATGCCTGTGACCCCAAGTGTCCCTCTGATGTCCGTTACCAATACAACTGGTGTGGTATTTGACTCTCAAGGAAAACTGGTGGCACACTACCATACTGTAGAATTAATCTGCAGCTAAGTAATCCAATTACTGAGTGCATAACAGAATAGAGGGTGCAAGAGGGAAAATTCCTTATTGTTAGTCATAATAAGCACACTTTAGAAGTTGAGCAGAGACAAAACATAGGAAGTAACAATTAGGTGTTGAAAGCTTCTACAAAGAGGCTCAAGAGGCTTACTGGAATGTCTTGTTGGGAGTGTGTGAGAATCAGGAGGACCTGCCTGGACTTCATCCTTTGAAAGACATGCTCTGGAAAACGGTCAGGCCTAGAATAAAAAAAGTCCTTATGGTAGACTTGGTTTTGATGAGAAAGGAGCAAAGTCCTCTCCACAGAAAATAGTTAAGTGTTCTTGGCAAATAGACTTTATCTAGTTTACTCCTATGTCTTGTAAGATTCAGGAAGGTCTTAACAGGTATGGATTTCCTTGTACATATCTATAAAACATGGAGGTTGAACCAAAGGGTTCCTGTTAGCTATAGTAATCTCGGATTCTGTTAACACTTTTCCGATGAAGCCAGTGGTCCTAGATGAAATTAGCACTGCTGGATTGATACGAGCTTGTACTTTTCTAGATGCAGTGACATCCAGGTCACCTTCTTAAAAGAGATTTCTCCTCTCATCATCCTCCGTTTTATGCAGCAAAGCCTTTTTGGGGTGAAGAGCAATTATTCAACATACTTAAGGAGCGTGAAGTTGTGACTTTCAACACCACTTCTGCAAGGCTGGGCATTTTCACATGGTTCGATATCCTCTTCCACAATCCTGCTGTTAGTCTGGTGAGGGATTTCCATGTGGACACCATGTTGTTTCCCTCAAATTGTGTGAATATTTGGCCACATTTTTCAGCTTGTGAATGCCACTCAACTTGGGCTTTGAGTGAGGGGGTCAATCTCCTTGTATCCAATACACATCACCCCTCGAGGAAAATTACAGGTATTGTGTGATTGTTAAGGTTTACAGGCTTGATGTAATCCAAAAAGGAAAAGAAAAAGTTTTTTCTAACTAATATATGTTACTTAATACAATATTTTTCACTCTTAATTTTTGTGTATTTAGCTGGTGACATGCTGTAGACTCAATTTTCATGTAAATTGTTTTGAGATTTATTTAGTTTTATTCAACTTGAGTGAACACCTTTTTCCTTTTCTTTTTTTTACTTCAAAATTCACCACTTCTTACTGGAAATTCTTCTTGGCTTTTTAGTATCATGGTTTGTTATCCTTCTTATCATCCATTGTCCTTAGCATATTTCACTGAAATTAATGAAATATATACCTTAGAGTAAAATATTACGATGAAGTATAAGTTTAAAATAATAACTATGTGGCCCCTTTTCACTTTTCTGTTCCAAATGTCGTTTTTGACTTATGATTTCCAGGAAGTGGCATCTACGCACCTGATTCTCCGAGAGCATTTCATTAAGATATGAAGACAAAGGAGGGAAAACTCCTGTTCTCATTATTGGGTTCCCACCCATACCACCCAGTTGTGGTGAATTGGACTTCTTATGCAGTGGTATAGAAGCACTCTCAATGGGAAACCAGGAATTTCAGGGCACTGTCTTTCTAAAATTCATCTTCTTGGAACTCACAGGAGTCTCAGGAAATTACAGTTTGTCAGAAAGATCTTTGCTGTCATCTAAGCTACAAGATGTGTGAGATCAGATGAAGTTTATGCCTTAAAGGCATTTGTTGGAGTACACAAATATAAAGAGAGCTACTATCTACCAGTAATGATTATTTTGGTGGCAGAAAAATTACCCAATAAAATACAAGACACCCAGTTAAACGTAAATTTCAGATACACAATGAATTGTTTTTATTACAAGTATGTCCCACTTTGGGAGAAAAAAAATGTCTATCTGAAATTCAAATTTAGTTAGGCATCATGAAGTCTTATTTGCTAACTTGCAATCCTAAATGTGAGTCCAATTTTAAACTGGTTGGAAAAAGCAGAGCATTTATTTTGCAGTGCCAGTGTTTAAAATGATAATAATCACATTAGAGACAATTGTAACAGATAATTAACATCTGATATTTCCTGCCTGACCGAATTTAGCCATTTTCCCTATATGTTCACTGATGCCTAGTTTGTTTTATAAAGAGCTTGACACTGTGTCCTGGAGATATATAGAGTTGATCTCCAAGATGTGCTATCTAACATTCTTCAACATAGAGGAGGAACTGTGATAGTCTTATAGGATGGGACTCATAAGAAAAATCAGGCTTCTTGTTCCTCTCACTCTGGTCTTGTCTTCCTTGATCTGGCCTCCAGTCCTGGCTCACCCAGATCATTGTACCATCCTCCTAACAGAGTTTCCAGTGGACAATTTCAGCTCCACCCAGTCCACTCCTTACACTATAGCTATAAAAATCATTAAAAGCCATTTCTGATTGTTTCATTCTCTTGACTAAAATTTCTCACTGTCTTCTCATTGGCAAATCAAATTCCTTAAGGTAAAACATTCAAAGTCTGATGTGCCTTTTTCTACTCTTTGTTGTCTTCTCTCACTTCACCACTCGTGCCTTGGGGTCCTGTCAGACTGAGACACTTCCCCATCTCCAACACGCCAGCATCTGCAGGACCTCTGGGTGTTGGCACAGCGTTGTCTCCTGTATCTATGACACGCCCTCCTACTCGTCATTCACAGTGCTTCGTAGGTGCTGTCTTCACCAAGAAGGCTGCCCTGACGCTTCCCGTAGTGACACCCCCACCTCTCAACTGAGCCAGGTGCTCTTTTAGGTGCCTCCCAAATTCCTGTGCTTAACTTTATCAAACTCATGTCATGTCACATTATGTACACACCTTTTTGGAGACTGAAAGCCCTTTGAGTGCTGGAACTGCCCCTACCATGTAATGTTTTCAAGTGCCTACTACATACCAGGTATATATTCTGTGCTAAGTGGTATGAAGATCAATAAGTCTAGACCCTCTTCATGAAGAATCTAATAGGGGAAAAACATAGATAGAACATAGAATACACATTTTGCTGTAGGAATACTAAGGAGCTGTACTTAGCCTAATTTGGGGATCCAGGGAGCTTTCTGGAGACATGCTATATAGGCTTATGCTATTACCTAGGCAAAAAAGAGTGGAATGGAACTCTAGGTAGAGTGCAGAGCGTGATCAGAGGTGTGGATGTGTGAGATAACAAGAGAACAAGTTGCAGGGAAGAGCAAGCAGTGTGGTGTTACCAAGCCATGACATAGGAGTGAAGACTGGTGGAAGATGAGCCTGGAGGCAAGATCATAGCTTGCAGGATCTTACCTCTCATTCCTAAGATTTGGACTTTCTTCTGCCAGGGATGTTCTTTTGTTGGAAGGTGTTCAGCAAGGGAATGATGTGGTCACACCCACTTTTGAGTAGATCATTTTGGCTTCATTATGGATGATGGAAGTAAGGACAAAAAGATTGGTTTGCTAAAATAGTATTAAAATAGTATTGAATAATATTAAATAGCATTAATGGCATTAATAGTAATAGTAATAGTAGTATTAATAGTATTAAAATAGTCCTATTAGGACCTGGACCAAGACTGTGTTAATAGGAATAAAAACAGAGTATGGAGTGAAAAAATAGTTAGGAAATTGAACTTAGTAGCTAGCTAGTTTGATATGGAAGAGAAAAGCAGAATGAAGGGTACAGAATGTGCCAGATTTCTGGGAAAGGTGGCCAGGTGAATGAATGTGGTGCTCTGACAGATGAGAATACACGGGGAGGAGCAAACTGGATAGCAGTGGGGAGATGCTCAGTTCTGCTTTGGCTGTGCTGGTTCTGGAGTGCTCGTGAGATATGCTGCTGGAGCCGTCCAACAGGCTGTTGAATGCTTGGTTCTGATGCTTTTGGTCTTTCAGTTCGGCGATTATCAGCAGTAAAAATAATAATTTTGCTTTTTCCATTTCAAAGTATTCCTTGTTTTGTTACCTTCTCTTATTCTATTGACTAGCATTTCAAGATTGCATTTAAATCATAGTGGTAATAGCATTCATTCTTGCCTTTAAATTTTTTTCAATTATAGTTCATATGTAATATTATATTAGTTACAGGTATGCACTCTAGTGATTAGATTTTATAACACTTACTAAGTGAACATCGCAATAAATCTCATACCCATCTGACACTGATATAGCTATTAGAATATTATTGACTATAATCCCTATGCCGTACTTTACATCCCCATGGCTATTATGTAACGGCCAATTTGTACTCCTCAATCCTTATACTTTTTTCACTCATCCACCCCACCCCCTACCATCTGATAACTGTGGAAATGTTCTCTGTAGCTATGAGTCAGTTTCTGTTCTGCTTGTTTGTTTATTTCATTTTTTAGATTCAATTGTTGATATATATGTATTTATTGCCATTCATTCTTCATATTTTTGATATTCTTCTTCTTCTTAAAGAAGATCCTTTAACACTTCATGTAATACTTGTTTGGTGGTAAAATACACCTTTAGCTCTTTTTTTTTTTTTTTTTTTTTTTTTTTTTTTTTTTTTTTTTTTTTTTTTTTTTTTTTTTTTTTTTTTGTCTGGGAAGTTCTTTATATATCCTTCCATTCCTAAGGATAGCTTTGCACCCTGGTTTGTGTGACTCAGTGAACTGAGTACCAGCCTGTGAGCTGAAAAAGGTTGCTGTTTTGATTCCCAGTCAGGACACATGACTGGGTTGTAGGACAGGTCCCCAGCTGGGGGCATGTGAGAGGCAACAGATCAATGTATCTCTTGCACATTGCTGTTTCTCTCCCCCTCTTTCTCCTTTCCTTTCCCTCTCTCTAAAAGTAAATCAGTGAAATCTTTAAAACTAATGATAGCTTTTTGGGGTATTGTAATTTTGGTGTAGGCCCTTGCTCTTCATCACTTTGAATATTTCTTGCCAGTCCCTTCTAGCCTGCACAGTTTCTGTTGAGAAATCAGCTGACAGTCTTATGGGAGCTCCCTTATTGGTAATTAATTGCTTTTCTCCTGCTGCCTTTAAGATTCTCTCTTTGTCTTTAAGCTTCTGCATTTTAATTACGTGCTTCGTATGGACTCTTTGAGCTCTTTGAGTTCATCTTATTTAGGACTCTCTACATTCCTGGACTTGTATGTCTATTTCCTTACCAGGTTAGGGGAATTTTCTTTCCTTATTTTTTCAAATAAGTTATCAATTTCTCTCTCTCTCTCCTCCTTCCAGTACCCCAATGATGTGAATGTTGGTATACTTGAAGTGGTCCCAGAGGCTCCTTGCACTATCCTCATTTGTTTAAAATTCTTTTTTACTTCCGCTGTTCTGATTGGGTATTTTTTCTTCCTTATATTCCAAATTGCTGATTTGTTTCTCAGCTTCATCTACTCTACTGTTGATTCTCTATAAATTATTCTTCATTTCAGTTAATGTATCCTTCATTTCTGAATGGTTCTTTTTTATAGTTCCCATGTCATTTTTTATGTTGCTGAAGTACTCTCTAAGTTCATTTACTCTTCTAAATTTATTGAGCATCCTTATAACCATTGTTTTGAACTCTGCGTCTAGTAGATTGCTTGTTGCTATTTTGTTTAATTCTTTTTCTGGAGTTATTTTTTTCTGTTCTTTCATTTGGGAGACGTTTATTTGTCTATTTATTTTGGCCTCCCTGTGTTTATTTCTATCTATTAGGTAGAGCTGTTATGTTTCCTGGGCTTGGCAGAGTGGCCTAATATAGTAGGTGTTCTGTAGAGTCCAATGGTACCACTTCCCCATTCACCTGAGCTGGACACTGCAGGTGTGCCATCCCAGCCCCCCTGTGTGGGCTATGTACACCATCTTGTTGTAGCTGAGCCCTGATTGTTGTTGGCACATCAATAGAAAGGATTTATCCCTAGTATGATTGGTTGCAGGGACTGACTGTGACCATCATGGAGGATTAGCTGGGCAGGGGCCCACCTCCCAGAGCAGGACTTACATAAGCAGAGCAGATTCTGCTGCCTGCTGAATCTGCCCCTTGACTGTGTCACTTGTATAGGTGCTTGGGTGGTGCTTTGACATAGTCTGAAGTTGTCCATTGGATGTGCTGGCTTTTGGACCTCTGGGAGGTGCAAGCCAAGGTCAGCTACTGCCTGTGTTCTGCCCAGAGCAACTTGGAATGAGCTACACAGCAATCTGTAGATGCCTTCTAATTGTCCTTGGCTTGGAGGTGCCCAGGAGAGGCCAAGCTGAGAACCAAGGCTGGCTTCTAATAGTGCCAAGTCTGGGGCCACCTGGAGAAAGGTATGGAGCACACTGAGTCAGATGCTGCTTGTTTCAGAGATTTAGTAAAGTCTGAAGCATGGTTCAGGACAAGCCATTCATATGTAAAAGCCACCGGAAACAGCTTGGCCTTCAAGTTGGGTGAGGCAGGTTCTCAGGGAATCATTAGGATGGGGCAATCAGTAATAGGTTGATGGAGTTTCAAATATAGCTCTCACCTGCTGGCTCTGTGGAAGAAGGACTCCAAAAAGGAACAATGGCCTCTGCCAGCACTTCTGTCTGGGAGAAAGCCATTCCTCTAGCTCTTACCCTGATGCCAGTCAGCTCAGTTCCTCCCTAAATGCCCTGGTGCTTTTTGAACTGCAGTCCCAGTGCTGGAGTTTAGAGTGAGCGAGCCCCTCATTGATTATTAAAGACAGATTTTCATTGTATCCTTGCTTTTGTAAGAGCTATATTCCACTTTCCTCATAGTCAATTTTATAGCTTTAATAGCCATAGACCTTGATAGAATGCAAGGTGAGAGCTAAAAGAAAAGTACATGATTAATAATAAAGCATATACACTTCCTGGAACAAAGACTAAATTTAGTTGATTATATCTGTTGACATGAAATGGAGAATAAAAGTTTTCCTTGAGATATTGATAGGAGGTTGTCACCATAAAGAGTGAGAAAATTTCAGACTTAGGAGGTAAATTTAGAGGGATCAATGAAAATTTATCAACAGAAGAGTAAGCTCTTTAAATATTTCTATCTTAAAATCATTTCCTTATGGTGGTCCAGCCACTGAAATATAGCAAGAGCGCTTATCAGGGTAAGTAACTATTTAGCCACCAAACCTTCTAGAAACTTTGAACTCCTGCCAGAGCAAGTAAGGCTTACCTGTTAATTTAATGGTAGATTATCTGATAAATAGTTAATGTTTGGGCAATGTGCTTTGTAGACATGTTGACTGGATAAACTTTGAATTGAGTTACGCAAATATGACCATCACAGAATACTGTTTTAACAGATTGCAATGTTGATTTAACTAAAATTGTGAACTAACTGTTTTCTTCATTTTTATGATAAAATGTTATCTTGCTCTATCAAAGACCATTAACTGAGGGTTTATTTGCTATCACAAAACTAAATGAATAAAAATTATTTGAAAACCTTTCATTGTGTATATTCAGTTCTAGCTGCAGAGATAGATTATAAAAGCATTGTAGCAAGAAAATAGAATATGATAGTCTGAAAAAATGTGCCTAAGTATACATGTGATTTAATTTTACTTGAAATAAATATGTAAAAATTATCTTCAAAGATTGTTGATAAAAATATACTATAATAATTTTAGCAATTGGAACAATTACAAATACTAATTTTTAAAATGTTTAAAAATGCTATTAATATGTTATCTATTTGTTTAGCTTGTAATGAGTAAGATTCTCCTAGCTACCTATGCATAGGTGGATGTTAAGTCAAGTTCTCACTAATGTAGATATCTCACTCCTACCCAGCTATTTGGAGGGTGTGTGGAGGAAATCAGCTACAAAGAAGGAAAGCACTTCATTTTAACCATTTTCCCCAAGTTTTTTGTAGTCATTTGGAACTCCAGAGACAGACAAATCTATAATCAAATTCCACTGCTGCTCCTTAGTAGTAACTTAGCATCTAATTGTCAGTTTCTTTCTTTGTAAAGCAATGATAAAAATAGTATCTGTTATTTAGAGTTCTTATGAGGATAAACATGAGAGAGATTTTATGTAATGCCTTCAGCTCAGTGCCTGGTTATAAGTTTAATAAAAGTTGTTCCTCCCCCCCTTTCTCTTTCTCTTCCTCTTTCTTTTCTTCCTCCATCTTCTCCCACATTCGATTCTCTTCTTTCTTTTCTTCATTCATCTCTCCTCTTTCCCCCTCCTCTTCATCCTTATTATTTTTCTTTATTTTTGTTGGTGGTAACCCAGCATACACTGTGTTCACACAAGCAGTACACTCAGGTTCTGTCTTCATGAGTTCTTAAGATGCAAGACAAGTTTCTGAGCAGCACGCTATGGGAGATCCACTGTCACAAATCATTGCTGTAGATTATCCCCACCTCTCCCTCCCATGGGGCATGGAGGAATGGTGAGAGGGATGACGTCACTTCTCACTGGCCCTCCACATTCTAGGGCACTTGGAAGGAGGGAGAAGGGAGGAGACATACAGTATGAAAGCCCATATCCTACAACACAAAAGTGTGCAGAACACTGTCCTCTCTAGATCTCTGTGAATATATTACTTGGCTCAGAATTCAAGTTCAATAAGAAATTAACATTCAAGGTGTATTGTCTTAGGGTGAGTTCAGAAACAGAAAATATCCTTCTTGAAATTTATAAGCTGAATACCTTGTTTCATTCTATTTTTCTATTTGTGGTAGCCAAAGAATAAATCTATGAAATTCCTCTGAAGCCCTACCTATACTATTCATGAAAATATTTAGAGTTGGTAGCATCAGGATGGTTTTATTTATCTGTCATAATCAATTCTCTGAAAGAAATTTTAGGAGACTTATGAGACTTGCTAATATTTGGTCTGTCCCAGGACTCTGAACTGAACACAATTTTTGAATTTGCTTCATAACCTTCAAACTATTATTAGTTTCCATCACTATTATTTATTGAGTTTATAAGTTCTAGGGGTGTGTTGGGCCCCTTTCATATGAATGCTCCAAATATGCTAAAATATGTATGTATGTATGTATGTATGTATATATTTATTCTCACCCGAGGACTTTTTTTTCACTGCTTCTAGAGAGAGAGGAAGCGGGGTGGAGAGAAGCGGGAGAGAGAGAAAGAGATCAGTATAAGAGATAAACATGGCTTGGTTGCCTCCGATATGGTCCTAACCAGGGATCAAACCTACAACCTAGGTATGTACCCTGACTGGGGGTCAAACTGACAATCCTTCAGTTTACAAGATGACACTCCACCCACCTAAACTACACCTGCCATGGTGTCATGCTAAAATATTTAGATCTAAGTGCTCTAGATATGACATTCAGATCTGACTTAGAGATCTTCATGAAGCACTGTTCTATTCCAGGCCCATGGACAGCTTCTTGTCTTTTGCATGGCTAATACTGAAAGGCATCCTTGTCATGTTCTGAACTGATATGCTCTCTGCTAATCACAGTGGTTATTGTGCTGAACTGTATTCTAGATTAAGTTTTTAAGGAAAATATAATTTACTACTCTTTCTTGTCAAGAAACAAATTATACAAAGCTGAACTTTTTTGTAGGGGGTGTCATCTATGTATGTTTCTCCATACTTCAAGTTCAGAAACTCAGTTGTCTGAATTGCACCAGAAGTGGCCAGGCTCTGGCAAATTGAGTCACTTTGACTAAACTTGCCAGAGACAGTTTATAAATCAGAATGAGTGTAGTTGTTTATACTATGGAAGAGCTGAATGTCAGAACAGTGAGATGGAACCTCAGTGTTAGGCCTGACTTTGCTTCCTGGCTTTGCTATTTGCTGTTGTGAGAGCAAACCCCTCATGTGCCTTGAGCATCAGTCTGTGTTTCCAAGTCTCAGGGTTGGCATGAAGATTACGTGTGACAGCACAGCGCAGCACTGGCATACGGGAGGTGCTTTGAAAGTGACTGATTGCTTATTACTAAGCCAGCTGGACATCTGCTTCAGAACAGCTGTGGCTTCATGATATAAAACTTGCTTGGGAAATCCAAATAATATATATAATTCTACTTGCTAAAATCATTTAAAGACTAGAGTAAAGGAATATATTCTCTTAGCAGTACTTTCCAGAAGGCCATAATAATGTGCTGTATCAGCATTTTCCACAATAGGATGGTGCCACCCACCTGACCATATGCACGTCCTATGTCAGGAGAGACTCAGTCCCACAGAACACCAGGCTATCCCACAGTTTCAGGGGCTTGGAGCCACACCCTTTATGCCAAGACCTTTTTCTCACCTACCCCAAATTCCACAAGTCAAGACATTCTTCAATGTATTGAATACCTGATTTACTTAAGTCCTTTGCATGGCAAGTATCTCTGGGAATGGGCACGATCATTTGCTTCGTTGTTGAATTCCTGGAGCCATGGACAATCATTTACTCTCTGTTTCTAAAGTGGAAAGAAATGGCGGGGGGGGGGGGCATCTGAGAGAAAGGAGAAGTGAAAAGATGTCAGACAAAATTCCTGATCCTGTCACCCTCAATCTCCCAGATCCCCTGCCCCACCAAATGCCTGTCCTTCGGTGTTTACTCTTCCTTTATGTCTAGTCTGCCCTAGTGGTGACAAGCTCTTTCACATCTGGTCTAATTGGACTTACAGGTGTTTCTGTTGGAGAATATAATTTGAAAAAAATCTCCTCTCAACCCAGAAAACCACTCCATTAAGGGAGAGAAAGAAGAAAACAAATTTATTTTTGAGTAAGTATTGAACCAGAATATGATGCACTTCACAGGCAATCTGCTAAGGCATTGCAAAGATCAAAAAACAAACAAACCATCCCCCTTTTATGTAGCCAAGCAGTTACAAACTATTCTATACATTGTGATGCTTAATTTTATGTATTGTATTAACTTGACTATGCCATGGGGTATTCAGATGTTTGGTCAAAATTATTCTGGGTGTTTCTGTGCGAATATTTTGGTTGAGATTTAACATTGAAATTTATAAACTGAGTAAAGCAGTTTGCCCCCACTCGTGGGTAGGCTTCATCCAATTTGTTGAGGGAATGAACTTACAAAAAGGCTAATCATCCCTGAGTAAGAGGGAATCCCGCCTGCCTGCTTGATTGCCTTTAAACTGGAGCATTGGGTTTTTTTTCTGTCTTTGAATTCAAACTGAATCACTGGGTCTTCTTGGGTCTCGAATTTGCTGTCCTTTGGACTGGAGACCTAGCTCGCCTTACAGATGCTGAGATTTGTTAACCTCCATAATCATGTGAGTCAATTCCATATAATAAATCTCCTTCTTTCTCTAAATAGAGCCTGTTGGTTCTGTTTTCCTGGAGAAGGCTGACTCATACATACATGTTCTCAAGGTAAACAACGACTAGTCCTCAAGCAAGAGGACTGACAACACCATTTGTCTCACTCAGTTCATCCTAAATTCACTTGGTTAAATAAATTTTGGGGATAAAAGAAACAACTCATCATAAAATGAAAAGATTGACTTGCAGTGAAGTTTTGTAATGAACACAAGTGGAGCTTTGGGAATTTTATATGAATGCAATACTTTCATTTAAAAAGCCTTAAAAAAGAACAACTAATTTAATCAGTAATTCAACATCATTCAATCAACAAGTACATATTGAGCATTTATCCTTTGCAGGCACTGTTTCAGATGATGATTAAACAACGATGAACAAAGCAGATAAGAGAGATCTCTGATTTCCTAGAACTCTAATACATGAGACATTGTGCTTGCTTGCAAAGAAAATTCATGTTAAAAAAATGACAGTTATTTGTATCATTCAGGCATACCATTAACTAATTTTCAGAAAGGTGAATGCTATTTTCTATCTACTGTTAATAAGAAGTGAACTGGAGTCAATTCCCTATAATATCCAGGGAATTTCTGGAGCAGGAGTTTAATTCACCTAGTAAAAGGTGAATTTTACTCAGTCAGCTTTACTCAGTAAAGTAAATTTTTATTCTATGCTTGCTTTGGTTTTTGCTACTGCAGCTTTTGTTAGCAGCTATTTCGATCACAGGTGACCCACTGTGTGTGTGGTTCCAGTGTTTCTCTCGTGGCCGTGTTACTCCACAGCAGGAGAATGGAGTGATAGGTCTCAAGGGCTTGTTTCAGAAATATGGTTAATTCAGATAGTTGCTGTCACAAAATGCTATGTAGCAAACTACCCATAGCTCAGTGTCTTAGAATAATAGCAACTTCTGCTCACGAATCTGTAGGGTCACCTCGGACGCCTCTGCCACGGGCTGCATATCTCTGTGCTCCGGTCTGCTCCACACATCTCTCAAGCACTTTGGAAAGTGGCCGTCACTGGGGTTTGCTCTCATGAGGACGGTACAGAGGATGGTCATAAACATGGGCCTCCTTCTCATGACAAGGCTTGGAAATGGCATCCTTATGTTTCTGCCTACATTCTTCTGGCCGAAACAAGTCAAATGCAAAGTTCCAGTTAAAAGGACATGAGTGGGAGATACTCACTCCCAATGAAGTGGGAGATACCTCCCACTCCCAATGAAGCAAAGACAAAGGTAGGGATGCTAGGAGAGTGAGGAATTGGAACCAATAATCAATCTATCATAATTATGATTTAGTGTGAAAGAACGAGAAATAGGTATAAACAGATGAGAAACTACAATGGCTCAACGATCTGTTTTGTTGTATTGAAGGCCCTGGCTCTGTATAAGAGGGTCATTTTGGAAAAGTTGCGTACTTAGGAATTTAAAAAACCGATGGGCTCAATATGTGTGATCGTACAACCTCTAAAACAGTGTTTTCCTAACTGTGATTAGTAACATTATGGGGTGTAAATCCCACTCATTAAAAAAAAAATAGAATAAAGTAGAAAATAGAGTAAATTAATTAAGTGAGGTAAGGGTATTTTTAATGAAAACATTTACTTCTGTTATTGGATGACTATCTACATGTGTATTGAGTCATAATATAAAATATATTTCTTCTTGGTGGTCAAAAAAAGTGTGAAAGTCACTGCTTCAAATTATTTTTTAACTATAAGATGCGGAGTGTAGGACATTGTCCATTTTAGAAATATTCCTGTGGTGGTATATGTTAATCTGCTTTGAAAATGAATGATTTTTTTAGTGCTATTATTTCCTTTGTAAAGATGTCTAATACAGGAGTATTTTCCTTTCAAGTCAACAATTAAAGCGGTTTTAATGGAGAGACCGGTGCTTTCCTTTATGTGTTGCCCGCCCCTCCCATCCAGCGGACTGTGGTTACTGGTAACCCATGCTCGAGATTATTTTTAAAGTAATGGTAATATTTACCTTCTCCATTTAGCTTGCTTAGTGCTAACTTCCTGATGCCGGTTTAGAATAAAAGCACCTCCCAGTTATATTTCTAAACAATATACTGTTACCTTGTCTCAGGAAGATTTATTATCAGCTTATCTTTTTCAGATTTTAATGTTTGCGTCATCCTGCCACTGTTAACTGGGGCCTGTGGGAGAGCAGCCGCGGCTCCAGCCAGCAGAAGCTGGGCGGTCTTCTCGAGAAGGCAGGGTTTCCGCTGCGGCTCCCCCTCTCGCTCTGTTCACTCTTACCGGGGCAGGTAGGTCTGAATGCCCCCACTGACGGCCACGCTGAACAGCAGAAACTAGGAGACTAGCCTGAAGGGCTAGGTGATCTCTTACAGGGAGACTGCTCAAGAGAATAAGACTCATCAATGGCTTGGTGCTTATTCATACGCTAATTTTAGGGTTCTTGAATGCAAAAATTAACAAGGTTTCTGTAATTGTAGTCAGTTAAAATGCACTTTAGTAAGAGAAGCTAAAGAATAATTATATATTTTTAAATAGCTTGCTTTACACGTGCTCTTTTAAAATGCTTCACTTTTATGAAAAATCCACCTATGGAAAGTTAGGAAATTTGAAAACTTGAAACATTGTTTTTAAAACTCCTTTTCTTGTACATAAAGAAGGAAATTCCATGTTGCATACTTGGCTAGTTGCAGCAATATAAAAAGTCACCATATAGATTTTTACAGGTTTTGAAATTTAAATGTATTGTATTGTTACTGTATGTTAAATTACAGAACTAAAATCTTATTTGCGAATATATTATTCGGTAGTTGTAATTCTGGCACGTTCCTGAATGGCTTTACACTTGTGTGTGTGTGTGTAAGTCTATACATGTCATATATTAGATCAATTGACTTAAGAATCTTTCAGTTACAATGATCTAAATTTGATACATAGTATCTTATACAAGTACACATCACAGACTCACGTCAGGGGTAGTCTGTTGACCACAAAATTTCTGGAGATTGTTTTTTCTCTCATCTATTGATCTACGGTGATGCATAAGCAAACAAATGGATTTGGCCACGTTTCCTGTTTCTTCAGGCTGGAAAGTGTTTCCAGTGATGTCTCACCCCTGGAATCACGACCTAACCATTTGGAAATTCGTTTTCCCCTGTACCTTGTCTCTTTCTCTCTTAAAGTAAGTATTTTTTAAAAATTATGCTTAGTATTTTAATAAAAATTATTGGATAAATTACAGAGATGTAAACATATTTTTGGAATAAAATTATTATCAAGTCCATTTCTAATTTCGTTTCCAAACTTGTAGGATAGAATAAAAACGGAATATGGGTTCAGTTCAGAAATTTAGCAGAAGTGTGATTTTAATATGAAGGTAAAAACAACTCATGTAAAGAATTATACAAGCAAAAGAAGCACAAATAATATAAATATATTGATAATCATGAACACATTTTTAAGTTTCACTTGAAACTTCATCTACATTTCATTTTATTAAATAATTTTTCTGGGTATGAAAGTGAAGGATTCTCATAACTGAAAACTTGAAAGGTGTATAAATTATAGAGAAGAAAGCAAAACTCACCCATTTATTTCACCACCCAGGAAAAATTATTGCTATAATTTGGTGCTATATATCTTCCCTGTTGTCATTTTTTTTAAGTTTTAATCACAGTAGCTCCAAGTAAATGATATTGAGAATTTGGAGTGTACTATTCCGCACCTCTTTTCCATGTACGTGTGTGTGTGCATGCTCCTGCCAGAGAACTTTACAAAATGAAATTTTTAGCTCATGCGATCATGAGTATCATGCGATCTAGTTTGGAAGTTTATCTTTCCAACTCCTCACCAACCCTAGTAACAACTAGGCATCAGTAAGATAGTCAAGAATTTGAGTGTCAGGTTAAAATTTAGTGTTTTTTTCAAAATTTATTATTGTTATTTAAAAATTCATATTTAACCAGCATTGCATTGTGTCATATTATCCTGATCATTTTGATTTAAACTAAAATCTTAATTTAGATAATATTGTTTACTAATGTTCTTTTTATTCATCTCTTGTAATCTAAAGAAAATTGATTTAACTTCTTTATTGTTAGAGTATTTCCTAGAGTTTCTCAGAAAGTAGTCATGAATGTATATTTGTTGTCTTTCTTTTACCTGCATATGATTACTTTTTTGGCTGAATAGGATTGTTGAATTGCCATCCTATTTCTGTAATTGTTTCTAAGCTCCTTACAGTGACCTCTGGCTTCCAAAATTATAGATGAGAAGTCCTATGCTAACGTGATTATCTTTCTTTTTAATTTTTTTACATTTAAAAAAATAGCTTTATTGAGACATAATTGATATTCAAAGAACTGCACATATTTAATATGTACAGTTTGATGAGTGGGACATAGGCAAACACCACCACCACCACGATCAAGGAATTGCTACCTGTATTCCTACGAGATTTTCTCCTTGATCTTCGGAATTTAGAACCAGGTTAAGTGTATGTGCCTACATTTTATTGGTCCCAAGAAACACAGAAATGAGCTAATAAAGTCCTCAGTTCATTTGTTCATTCTTTAATCTTTTATTTAGTTTTCAATGTTCTAGACATTTTCTAGGCCTGGAGGCTATAGCAGTAAATGAAACACCATCCTTTTCATTATAACACTACCTCTATTTGTTTCATTTTATCTTACTGTTTTTTTCTCCTTTGTTCCACTCCCTCCTCTCCTTACCCACTGCCTATAGTGACCCTCAAGAGTGCATCTTTTTATATTAATTCAAATATGTGTGTATTCTTGAAAAAGCTTTGATGCTTCTTATACATTCCCTTAACATGCCTCTAACATCCCCCATTGACATTTACTTATTTGATTAACACCATGCAAAATATGCTATTTTGCAAATCTTAATTTATTCCTTCCCCAGAAAAGCCCAGGAAACAGATTATTTTTCCACATAAGAAAACTGCAGCCCCAAGAGGTAGTGTGTCAAAAGCTGCAGAATCAGTGAATGGCCAAACCCAGACTGGGCAGAGGCAGCTGGGCACAAAGGCTCTGCTGTTCAGCACACAGTTCCAACTTCCCAAGTTCAAAACCGAACTCCTGACTTCCTCCTGCTTCTTGTCTTTCTCCAACCACCATCTTTTCCTTCTCAGTAAGTGGGGCCTCCACCCCACAAGCTGTTCAAAGTAAAAGCCTAGCTATTTCCCTTGACAACTTTCTCCCAACTTACATTCAGTCTATGGTCAAATCCTGCCTGCTGTATCTCAGAACACACCCAACTTGACCAGCACACCCCACAGTCACAGCCACTTCCCTGGCCCAAAGCACCATCTTCTCCCACCAGGTTATTGTAGCTTCCTCATTGTCACCTCACTTTTGTCCTTGCCCTATGCCTCTGTTCTCAACACAGCAGCCACAGTGAATCTATAAGAACATATCAAAGCATGTGGCTGGGTTCAAAATGCTTTGGTACCTGCCTGGCTGGCTCAGTTGATGGGAGCGTTGTCCTGATACATCAAGGTTGCAGGTTTGATCCCCAGTCAGGGCATGTACTATACCAGAAACAACCAATGAACAAATAAATAAGTAGAACAACAAAACAATGTTTCTCTCTCTCTTCCCTTATTTCTCTTTTTTTAAAAAAATTAATACATGAAAAAGTAAAATAAAATAAAATTTTTACTATGACCTCTAAAACCTTACTCAGCGCAGCTTGTGCAGCTTCTCTGGTGTCCCCATCTATTTTTTAAAAATATATTTTATTGATTATGCTATTACAGCTGTCCCATTTCTCCCCTATCATTCCCCTCCACCCTGCACACCCCCTCCCACCCACATTCCCCCACTTTAGTTCATGTCCATGTGTCATAAGTTCTTTAGTTTCTACATTTCCCACACTATTCTTGCCCTACCCCTGTCTATTTTCTACCTACTGTCTATGCTACTTATTCTCTGTACCTTTTCCCCCTCTCTCCTCCTCCCACTCCTCTGTTGCTAACCCTCTATGTGATCTCTGTTTGTGTGTTTCTGTTCCTGTTCTAGATGTTTGCTTAGTTTGCTTTTGTCTTAGGTCTGGTTGTTAATATCTGCGAGTTTGCTGTCATTTTACTGTCCTATTTTTATCTTCTTTTTCTTAGATAAGTCCCTTTAACATTTCATATAATAAGGGCTTGGTGATGATGAACTCCTTTAACTTGACCTTATCTGAGAAGCACTTTATCTTCCCTTCCATTCTAAATGAAAGCTTCGCCAGATAGAGCAATCTTGGATGTACGTCCTTGACTTTCATGACTTGGAATACTTCTTTCCAGCCCCTTCTTGCCTGGAAGGTCTCTTTTGAGAAATCAGCTGACAGTCTGATGGGAACTCCTTTGCAGGTAAGTGTCCCCTTATCCCTTGCTGCTTCTAGAATTCTCTCCTTCATTTTAATCTTGGCTAATGTAATTATGATGTGCCTTGGTGTGTTCCTCCTCAGGTCCAACTTCTTTGGAACTCTCTGAGCTTCCTAGACTTCCTGGAAGTATATTTCCTTTGCCAGATTGGGGAAGTTCTCCTTTATTATTTGTTCAAATAAGTTTTCCACTTGTTGCTCTTCCTCTTCCCCTTCTGGTACCCCTAAAATTCGGATGTTGGGATGTTTAAAGATGTCCTGGAGGTTCCTAAGCCTCTCCTCATTATTTTGAATTCTTGTTTCTTTCTTTCCTGTTTGGTTGTTTCTTTCCTCCTTCTGTCCACTCCATTGATTTGAGTCCCAGTTTCCTTCCTATCACTATTGGTTCCCTGTGCATTTTCTTTTATTTCACTTTGCATAGCCTTCATTTGTTCATCTAATTTGTGACCAAATTCAACCAATTCTGTGAACATCTTGATCACCAGTGCTTTGAACTGTGCATCTGATACGTTGGCCATCTCTTCATCACTTAGTTGTATTTGTTCTGGAGCTTTGATCTGTTCTTTCATTTGGGCCAGTTTTTTTTCTTGTCTTTTCATACCTGTTATGTATGAGAGGCAGAGACTTAGCTGTTCACCAGGGTGGGGCAACCCAGTGACTGGGTTGTGATGCTATATGTGGTGGCGGGGTCCAAGAGGAAACAATGGTACTTGCTCTGCTCTCTCTTGGATCTCAGTCCCTTCTTCCATTTCCTCTAAGCAAATTGGGTCATTCTGGTGCTGATTCCTGGGTGGGTGGGCTTGTGTACATTCTAAGACCCTGTGGGTCTCTCCAAGGAACTCTCCTGTGAGGCTAGGAGTCTCTCCCAGCACCTCAACCCCCACAGGTGTTTTCAATCATTGTTTGAGGCTTTATTTCCCTGCACTGGAGCCCTGGGTTGAACGGTCCGTCTCACTCCCCAGTTTCGCCTGGTTTATTTGCGCTTGAATGTGGGACCTCCCTGTCCACCAGCCACCTTGTGTGCTACACCCTTCTGCAATCCGCCAGCTCGCTAGGTCCATCCGCTGATGCCTTGTGTGCCCAGGGTTTGCCAGCCGCCACTTTGCCATGAGTCCTCTCCTCCTGGCTGCCCGACTCCACCCCTCCTACTGGTTTGGATGAATGTTTCTTCTTTAACTCCTTGATTGTCAGACTTCCATACAGTTCAATTTTGTCAGTATTGGTTGTTTTTTGTTTCTAAATTTTTGTTGTCCTCATTTTGGTTGTGCGTGGAGGCACAGTGTGTCTGCCTAAGCCTCCATCTTGGCCATAAGTCTCTGCCAACTCTTCTAATGGTGATTAGAGTGTGGTGCTTGATTCCTTTATTAGGTCAATGGTATAAGAAAAAGAAAGAAGGAAAAGGGGGGAAGAGTGAGGAAAATATCTAAGTAGAAGATTGCTAACTTAACTGAGAGTTTAGTTGAGTGCACACTTAAATTTCATGGTAAAATAGTCATCATTCTTTCAGTAAAATTTTAATTATAATTCACATATTGCTTAGTTTAATAACCTAGTTTTAGTCTACTGTTTGTTTTCTTGTGAAATAGGATTAGGTGTCTATTTAAATAAATCTGAAGATTCATTTGTTATGAATATGTTTTCTCCTAGGAATAGAAGGCAAAAACAGGTTGGGAGAAATGTTTTAGATTTATTAAAGTATGCATTTTAGTTCCTAAATATTCTATTCATTCAATTCTACTTTTGGATAAATTTAGATTTCTATATGGTTTTGATCTATACTGTCAGCCCAGAGGGAATGGGAAGAGATGAAGAGGAAGGCAGACTCCTAGAACTCTAAGACTTATTTTATTTTCTAGCATTTTCACAAAATAGTGTCAGGCTATTGATTGCCAGAAATTTAGATCCTTCCTCCAAATGCCTCTCTCTGTCTCATTCTATATACATACATATACACATACACATACATATACATATGCATATATGTATATGTACATATAATGGATAAATGTCTATAATACTATAGATATTTCAAAATATACTGAAAATTCATTAATTTATCTGCTAATTATAGAAGCCTATAGAAACAAAAGGGACATTTTTAAACTGGGTCCCATGGAGCTTTGACGTTCTTCAGTGAGGCGTGAGGAGGAGGCCTAGTAGAAGAAGGTATCTGTTTCACAAGATTTTCCTTTCGTATGTTTTATAAATTGTGATTGCATGACAAAAAAATTTAAGGGATTTTAGAGCTAAAAGAAATAGCACTCCAGTGCCATGCCCGCAGCCCACACTGCAGCCCCGGCCCCCCGGGCTCTCATCACAGCAGTCTCCTCTAGCCCATGTCACTTCCTGCTGTGCACCTTGCTCTGCATACTTAAAATCCCTAGGAATTTGGACCACAATACCACACTGCATGAGTAGGTGCCATTTTTCAAGTCATTCTACATTCTAATATGAAAGTTCAAAGCTCAGTGTTCTTGAAATAATTTATCTGAGTTGATCCTTTCTGCAGTGAAAAAAAAAACTGGGTTAATAAAAAAGAAGCTGTACTAGTAATTGAGATATCAGGCCATATTCCAACTCTTATGGTTTTATGCGCTAAGCCCCAATTTCTTGTCAGGAAAGTTATCTCATGCCTTCCTTATAAGGAATAATGTTGATATCATCAATATTAAAATGTTAAATGAGATAATTCATGGAATACATGTATAAACTGGAAGTAAAGATATGTATATTTCTTTCTCTTACAATCACATAAAATAAAAAATATTTTTATAGGATCAAATGCAAAAGCAGGCATTAGTGGATATTACTTCTGTCAGAGAAGCATATTTAAAATATTTCACTTTTTTTAACTATTTCAATTCTAAACTTCCTTGCTTTTACCTCTCCTTTAGAATATAAGCTTCTCATACAAAGTTTTCCCTTGCACAGACTATTTCCATAGATGAAAACATATGAAAAAAATGTGTCATTTGACTTCTGACCTACAAAAATGGCAGTTTTATATATTTCAACCTATTAATTCAGCTTTTCATTTTTGGCAGTGTCTGGCATCAAGTAGATGTTAAAAATTATTAACCTAAGCCATTGAACTCAACTTAGAAATAAAAGCTCTATCCAAAATAATTATTTTTCAGCAAGAAGTAACAAGTAAAATGTATCAGAAATAGAGTCATCAAATTGCCAGTGATTCACTCTTTTTTCTCTTCCAGGTTTCTGGGATAAATGTATTGAAATAAAAGATGTAATTTGACTTGGATTTTGGAGAAAAGTCAGCACACAAAGGAAAAAATAAACTGGTGGACAGCCCTCAGGAATGATGTCCTTTTGCCACAATATAATTAACATTTCCTGTGTGAAAAGCAGTTGGTCCAATGATGTCCGAGCCTCCCTATACAGTCTAATGGTGCTCATAATTCTGACCACACTGGCTGGCAATCTGATAGTTATTATTTCCATATCTCACTTCAAACAACTTCAGACCCCAACTAATTGGCTCGTTCATTCCATGGCCACTGTGGACTTTCTGCTGGGGTGCCTGGTCATGCCTTATAGCATGGTCAGATCTGTTGAGCACTGCTGGTATTTTGGAGAAGTCTTCTGTAAAATTCATACCAGCTTTGACATTATGCTGAGTTCAGCATCCATTTTCCACTTGTCCTTCATTTCCATTGACCGCTACTATGCTGTGTGTGACCCACTGAGATACAAAGCCAAGATCAGTGTCTTGGTTATTTTTGTGATGATATTCATTAGCTGGAGCATCCCTGCTCTTTTTGCATTTGGAATGATCTTTCTGGAGCTAAACTTCAAAGGAGCTGAACACATGTATTACAAACACATTCATTGCTTAGGGGGTTGCTCTGTCTTCTTTAGCAAACCATCCGGGGTACTGGCCTTTATGACCTCTTTTTACATACCCGGATCTATTATGTTGTGTGTCTATTCTAGAATATATTTCATAGCTAAAGGTCAGGCAAAATCAATTAATGATGCCAATCAGAAACTTCCAATTGGATTGGAAGAGAAAAATGGAATTTCACGAAGCAAAGAAAGAAAAGCTGCAAAGACTTTAGGGCTTGTGATGGGAGTTTTCCTAACATGCTGGTGTCCTTTCTTTGTCTGCACGGTCCTTGATCCTTTCCTGAACTATGCTATCCCACCCTCCTTGAATAATGCACTGATTTGGTTTGGCTACTTGAACTCCACTTTTAATCCAATGGTTTATGCATTTTTCTATCCCTGGTTCAGAAGAGCGCTGAAGATGATTGTATTTGGTGAAATTTTCCAAAGAGATTCATCTAGGTATAAATTATTTTTAGAATCAAATCCATAGAATTATTATACATGACTAGTTTGCCAAACAGCTGCTGATTGTATTTATAAACACCACATAAACAACCATATGTACCAACTGCAGAATCCTCTATCAATTATTTGATGTAAAGAATATATAATGAGATATGATGATTATATCCTGCTTCCTACTTACGATGTAGTAGATACAATCTTTGCCATCCTTACCATATATATGAAATTTTGCAAGTTCAGAATTTACTGTCCTACATTAAAATAGAAACAAAAAACTTTTCCAGCTCTTTCATGAACTGCCATGAAATTGACAACAGTTCTTCACTCCGTGTTCAGTGGTAGAAACTATGGGGCTGCATTTGGAAATGCAAAGTTAAGTGAGTTTGCCATTTATTTGCTTAAACATGTATTTTTTTGTAAAATTAACTAAAATACACTTGAATGTTATTTATTAAATAATTATTTATACATACTTTGCTATTTATCACAAATCCTTATTAATATGTGTTCTAATTGTTTTTATGCTTATTTTTTAAAATTTTTTACTGTTTGTATTCTAATTCTTAAATATCTTTACTTTTATCTTTTTAAAATGGGTATCCCTGGTTCTAATATTTGTATGAAATTTGGAAAATAAAGAGAAACATAAAAGTAAAATATTATATGGAAACATAAAAATAAAAATATCACTTATAGCTCACTTCCTGAAAGAACTGTATTATGTAAAACCCTTAAAAACATCATTTTTTGGTGACTGTATAATATTACATTGTATGGATGTACAAAGATATTTTTTAACCATTTCTCTATTGTTGACCATGTAGGTGTTCTTAATCCTTTAAAAAAATAGAAATTAAATCAATTTTCTGCCCCTTACTTGCTCCTGCAGCTCATGAAAGTGTCTGGAAAGATTTTACCACATTTCAAGGTTGTACCTGATACGGTAGGACTCAAAATATAAAGTATAAAAAGTACAACAAATTCACTTGCTGGACTCCACGCTGCACCAAACAAGAGGCTGTCATTCATCAAAGCAGCGAAACAAGACGTATCAGCAGAGTAGACATGCCATGCGTATTTGGATGGCATATGCAAAAAGAAGAACAAATGGTGACTTCAAATAAGATCCCCAAAAAAGGAGTGAGCAAACATTCTAAGTTATAAGCATTGCTTTGCAATTGAATTGTTTCAGGCTTCACACAGTCTGTTTCATATTGGTAGTACCAAGGGTTTGGCTTTATTTATTTCATAATAGTAACATATGCTCCTGAGCTTGTTTGAGTAAGGCAGCTAATTTTAAATGAAAGTAAAGTTCCCATTCCTGCATGTAAGTTTCTGCTCACAGACCTGACGATCTCCTGAGGATCGGCCAAAGCCTTTCCTCTATTACAGTCTGTTTTAGGACTACATATTTTCTTTCATTGATCTGGCTAGATTTTTGTTCTAGTCCCTTTAAAAAACCTTCTGAGTGATCTTTTCATTTAGTATAGAGTAAGACAAGTTTCCTCTAATCCAGGGGTGTCAAACTCATTTTCACCGGGGGCCACATCAGCCTCCTGGTTGCCTTCAAAGGGCCGAATGTAATTTTAGGATTGTGGAAATGTAACTACCCCTTAACAGTTAAGTGAGAGCTCGGTGCTGCTGCCAGGTAGGACACAAGGTGGAGGGCCAGGTCCGGATGCACGCCTTGCGTTTGCCACCTGTGCTCTAATCACTCCCAATTTCAAACATTCCTTTGAAAATTTTTCACCTGTAAAACCCTTCTTTCAAATTTTAAAAAGGGAATAAAAGCATGTAGACATTTTTCTGTACCTTAC
Source organism: Anoura caudifer (assembly GCA_004027475.1). Classification (NCBI taxonomy): domain Eukaryota; kingdom Metazoa; phylum Chordata; class Mammalia; order Chiroptera; family Phyllostomidae; genus Anoura; species Anoura caudifer. The sequence continues at coordinate 17,198 of PVKU01008132.1, read as the reverse complement.
AGCAAGTTTCTGTGGTATTCTTCATTTGCTCCTACACATTCCTCTTAAGAGTGTTCCTGGGTGTTTGTACCTTTGGGGTGTATGTTTTGTCTACTGTAAATAAATCTTTTTTAAGACATTGCATTTTCTATGTAACCATTAATGTTGGCATACAATAAAAATTTATTTTAACTTTTCAGCTGGCTTCTTTGAATTTTCACTATATTTAGCTATATTATCCTTAATTAAGCAGTGTTAGTTTTATCTCCTTTGCAATAGTTATAATTCTTATTTATGTTCCCTGGTTCTTTATCAGTCAGACGTTTCTAGAGCAATACTGATAATAGTGGTAAGAGTTACACTGTTTTACATTTATTTTGAAGTACTATCTAGGCTTTAATAGGGTCCTCATTTTTCTTGGAACAAGTCCATGGCTCAGATAATTCTACCTTTTCACTTAGGACTAAAGCCCTCACAGGCTACCTGTTTTTGTAGCCTGTTTCTAGTGCTTATAATAAGAGATAACCATAAACCACCCTCTAAGTAAACAAGAAGAAAGACGCACTTTGTTTTGCCATATTCTTAGCTTTACTGCAGCTCCCTTCCCTCATGCAGAAGGTATTTTTGTCTTTTGGTCGCCAGAGTCCCTTTCCTGTCTAGTATCCAATTAGCGTTTGAGAAATATCTTATTTCAACCGGATATAGTCGGTTGGAACTGTAATGAGAAGACTGATTCCCTGCTCTTCCCCTTAGCTGGACAGTTGGGTGAAAAACACAAGCTAAATTTTTCAGGAAGTCTTTCTCTAGAATTCGAATCTTTAGCAGATGGGAAAACAGTGATCTTTAGCAGAATTGTTAGCAGAAAACAATAAAAGCATGCAGGCTTCCATCCCATCCATGTGTAAGATCATGACCACTCTGCTCTTGGTACAGTCAGGGCTCTTGTTTCCCAGACTCCAGAGCTGCCTGACTCTCTATTCCCAAAAAGTTCTCCTATTTCCAATGGAGTCCAGATAGCCTTCTCATAAATTCCCTTTAAGAATAATTTTTGGTTGCACCACAGAAAAATCCCTTAGCTTGATATACTATTTTATGGTAAAGAAAGTCATTGCAAAACAGAATATTCCCATCCCAAGTCCAGACAGCTTCCAATTAAAACAGCCTCGTTTCCCACTGTCCTCTCAAAGAAGAGTAGTCATAGAAATTTCTATTCAGGAAGAAATAAAAACAAAGGTACTAGCAAGGAAGTTTATTGCAAAAGATCTATTGTTAATAAAAATAATACCCTGGAAATTCCATCCTGATTTTAAACTTGGTTCTTATGTCAATAATCCAGTCTTTGTAGAGTCATAAATATGTGTCAAGGAAGTAGGGCAAACCGTATGAGCTTTAATTCACTGTGGATTCTGGTGAGTCACAGTTTCTGTTTACTTGTACATTGTCAACAAGAGCTTGAACTTTAACTTAAACGTGTAAAGATACATGAAGAATGTATCTTTAAATACATTCTTCATGTATCTTAGGATTTTTAAATTTAGCAGACTATAAAGTGTACCAACACAACTATTGTTCAGAGGGATATTCTGAGTGCACAAAAACAATCTACATAATGTAAAAATCAGGCTAAGCGAAGGCATACATGCATTTCCCACAGTATTTCAATACAGATTATTGTGTACATGGCCAGCTGTAAAAAGTATTCAAAGGAAGCAAATTTGTCCTGGACAGGTCCTGACCTTTTCCCCTACATCCCAGACTCCTCCTGCTGAAACCCCTCTCCCAGTCTCTAAACTCTCAGTGAAATTCATGCTGCTCCAACATCTTGTCTTTGTTAAAGGTCCCATTGGGAATGGTTCTACTGTGAAGTCTTATCAGCCCCAGCATCCAGTTTGTTTCTTTTTTGATTTTTCCCAAGAGAAAGAAGTCACTGACTCACACAAATTAAAAGTTATCACCATACATATTTAATAAAGTGGCAGAAGCTTAATTTTAAGCTACTCACAATGGTTTATCGGTGGCAAGCTTTCTTCTTCTTTAATCTAACAGTCAGATAAGCAATAACTGAGATGATAAACTCTAAACTTTGTTTGTTGGTCAATGTTTTCAAAACGTGATGTGTTAAAGTAGTGTTTCTCCGGAGCTATGATATCAACATGAATAATGTGGACACTCAGGCCCTATATCAAGAAGCTGATCTGTGGTGAAGAGGGTGAGCTTGGGAGGGAGAGGCCAATGGGTTCAAATTCTGGCTCCAATATTTATCAGCTCTTACTTGGACAAAGTTACTTAAAAGTTCTAAACCTCAGCTTACTCACCTAGAAGAGGAGGACAATAGTATTATCTGCCTTCACTGGACTGTTGATTATTAGATAAGACACAGTGTCCAGCATGGGCTTTGCACATAAGAACACTCAGCTAACATACATCATTAGAATTTTTTCTTGTCATGTTATTGGCATGTGCTGTGGTGCTGCTCATTCAGAATATGCTAAGGGAGTGTACGCAGAGAAGCTGACATAGGCAAACGTGGCCTTTTCTTTTACAGTCAGTGCAGAATTACATCATTCTCTTTCCTATTAAGTTTCACAGTTAGCGTTATGAAGAAGAAGAGCAGACATTTGCTCCAAGGTCTGCAAAGAAGAGAGTTCACCTGCTGACACACTTCTGCGTTGTTAGTCTGCTGGGCGTCAGTGTTTGGCATCAGCATGTTTGAGAGACTGGGAGTTTTCCCTTCTTTCAAGAATAATTTCTTTAAAATGTGTATATATTTATATTAAATAAGTATATATTTGCATATACATATATAATATTGCTATTTCATTTACAAAATAACTATTGTCTACTTATCTAATGAATTTGGATGAACACTTTGAGTAGGCCCTAGCAAGGGTGTCCAAACTTTTGGCTTCTCTGAGCCACACTGGAGGAAGATGAGTTGTCTTGGGCCATGCATTAAATACATTGCAACACATAATCGCACAAAGGTTTCATAATGTTTTAAGTAAATTTACAATTTTGTGTTGGCCACATTCATAGCCACCCTGGCCTGCATGCGGTCTGTGGGCCTCAGGTTGGACACCCCTGCAAAGCATGCAGTGCAGAGTCCTGAAGCACCAAGGGTCACCCTCAGGCTTTGGAACAGGACAAGCCTGGGGTCAAATCCCAGCTGCCGGTAGTTCTGTGCCTTCTCTCCTTTGTGCCTTTGCTCCTGCAACACCCCACCCCCACCAACCCATGCCTGAAATGCTTCCTCCCCGACTCTACCTCTCTTAGCTGGCTGATGTTCACTCATTTAAAACACTCATTGTGAAAGTTATTACCTCTCCAGGAATTCATTTATAATACCCAAAATATTCCATGCACTTCTCATCAGTGCACTTACTGGTTATGCGAATGCGCCCACTGTCCCCGGTGGACTGTAAACTGCAGAAGTTTGTCACTGTGCTTTAGTCATGGTTTTACCCTGTGCTTAGCAGCAAACCTGGCACAGAGGAGTCATTCTGTTTTTAGGAAAATTCATGTTTTTTATAGGAGAATACATGAATAAGGAAAAACAAGGTGTCCATGCAGGTAGACCTAATAAAAGTTAGAGAAAGATTAGAGCCCAGGTGTGTCTGGCTACAGACTTCGCCCTCTTTCCTATTTCCGGAAGTGGGGCCCACTGTGGGGAAACTATGGGATTCATAGTTTTATCTCCAGCCAAGTTTAAGCAGATGTGCCTATATGGGTTAATTTTGGCAATAAATGCATATTCTTTATGACTATAAAGATATGCAGAATATGTCCTATTTCTCTTGCATCAGCTGAAGTTTTCTTTCTCAGATTTACACTTTGCCTTTGCTTAATAGTCTGAGAATTCCCCAAACATTTGGTTCCTCAAATAAAGTTTTGTGGTAAATGTTTTCCTACCTCCACTAAGTACAACTACTTCCCCAATGACTTGTAGTGTGAAATGATTTCCCATCAGGACCAAGGCAGAGCTGCAGATGTGTTAATGATGCCCTCTGGTCTCTATTTACTCGGAAGTTGGGCAAATGAAAGCGAAGTGAGAGAAGTGTTGGTTATACTTGTCTCTTTGGACTATGGGCTCAAATTGCAGCTTCAAGGTGTCAAACTGTAAATGAAGTGCAGTGGGCATTGATAAGTATCCAATCAACACATTTAATTACCGTTATTAGCAATTCTCACAAGACTTAACTTTTAACAAGCACAAGAGTTTGCAAACAGTGATATCATATGCTTGAAATATGTTGACAACTTTCTTTTCATATGGCTAAAGGTTTTGAACTTCTTTGTAAATTCTCCCAAGCACAGAAATTTATAAACTTTTGGAGAGTAAAGAAAAACACACATATCATCCACTAGTTTCCCTTCCATGGTTCATATGACAAGGAACAATAAAATAAAATGCAACAGAATAAAACATTACAGTAGAATTTTCTACCATGCAATAGGTGAGACTACCACAATGCTAAGTCTGAATACGTACAGCTAGATGACTGGTTTGGTTCTATGTAAAAAAGCAAAGTGGAAAATGTTGGTCATTGCCTGGGTAATTAAGTCATCTAAATTCTCTTCTTCATCACCCCTGTGACCTTGGTCAAAAAGGACCACAAACTAAAGAAACCAGAATCATTGCTTATAATGTATCTAGAGAAATATTGGCCTGAGTTTATACTCAAATACTGGTTATTATTAACTATTTAGCAATGTCCAACAGCCGAAAGCAATTTACTAAACCTCTTTAAATTTTAGTTTTCTTAGTCATGTAATGGATAATGGGTAATGTTCAGGGTTTTTGTAAAGATTTATTCATTTATTAAATAATTTTATTATTCCCATAAAAAGTATTTATTAAACATCTATTATGTCATCATTATGTTAATTGGATGCTAAGGATACAGATGTGAACAAGATCAACACGTTCTCCATTCTTCTGGAAATTTGTGGAAACAAAATGAGTTCTCTGGAAGTGAAACCAGATTATATTTGTCAAGTATTTGCATAATGTACAGTAGATAGTTCATAGCACATGGTCAATAAGTTAGAGGCATTTTTATTGTTATTATTTATAATTCATCGGATCATTGTCGACCTGGTTCCTAGTTGCAGAGATAGAATTAAAAATATGTCCCTGGCTAAAGGGATTAAGAAGTACAAACTGCTAGTTACAACATAGCCACAGGGGTGTAAGTACAGCATAGTGGATGTAGTCAATAATAGTGTGATAATGAGGTGTAGTGCCAGCTGGGTACAGGAGATAGCATGGGGAACACCATGTAAGGTACATGATTGTCTAACCACCAAGCTGTACATCTAACACCAATACAAAATAATGTTAAAAGTGAACTGTACTTGAATATATATATGTATATACCTGGCTATCAGTTCTGAGCTTGGATCACAGTATTATGTGTCCTTCTTTCTATAACTGACACAGCTAACCCTGAAGGTCATTGCTGTGATCAGGCCCTTACTGCCTTCCCCTAATTTCTCTTTTTGTCCAGTCAAAACATAGAAAGTACCCTGCTGTTTTTGTGCCGCTTCAGTAGACATCCCAAATTGTATGCAAGTGCTAAACCAAACTAAATCATTCCATTCTAAGCTTCTCCTCCTAAGCTCTCTATTACATCACACCACTATCCTTGGAATTGCTCAAGCTGGAAATCAGTGAGCAATCCTCCACTTCCCCTTCTCCTTTCTCCACACCCAGTCCAGTGTGGGCAACACGTCTTAATTCGGGCCTTAGCTTTCCCTCCCATGCACTTGGGATCATTCCCGCTGTTGGTTTCATTGCTCAAGTCTTTACCTCTTCAGTCCATTCTCTGCATGGTAGACATTGAGTATCTAAAGCCCAAATTTGGCCCCTAATTCAAATGTCTTTCTGCTGTTGAACAGCCTTATGTGGTTTTGTAGTAACTTTTGTATTAGTTATATCACAATGCCCAAATTCCTTGGCTAGCACAAAATACTCTGTTACCCGTCCTGCCTGCGTTTCTACCTATATCTCTTACCCCGCTCTTATTAGTTTATTTTATTTAAGCCATACCAAGTTACCTAAATTGCCTGAAAACTCTGCATCTTTTTAGAACTCCCAGCCTTTGAACACTTGATTGCTGCTGTTCATAATGCCCATCATCAATGTGTTTACTCACTTACCTTCAGCATAACATTTTTCTGAAGCTTTCCCTGCTCAGGACAACATACTGCCTCCTTCGCTCATCTCCAAAAACTGGTCAGGCGTGGTTCTATTGTTGCCTATAACACATTGCGTTGTGATGATCTGTCTTTACAAATCAATTAGTTTCAAATAAATACTGAGTAAAATATTTAACATAAAATACGTAGGGTATAATAAATGGTAGGCATAAAAATCACAGTGAGCATCCTTGCAGCCTATTCTAAGTTTAGGAAAAAGAACATATTTAAAAGTTTTTCATGTTGAATTTTAGTTCTTTGTATATTTCTGATGCTAACTCTCAATTATTTGTGTGATAAATATCTTCTTTCTGTTAGTAGATTATTTTTTCAGTCTCGTAGGATATCTTTTACAAACATAAATTCTTCATTCTTGTGTAGTCAAATTTATTCTTTGTTTTGTGCTTTTTGTGACTTCAGTAACCGTTCCTTAATATGAGATCATGAAATTTTTTTCCTGTATTGTCCTTGAAGAGTTTTATAACTTTTCCTTTTATATTTAGGATTTTAATTCACCTTAATTCTGGAATTGATTATTGTGTGTGGTATGAAATAGGTTCCAACTTCGTTTACTCTTTCTGTAAAACTAACTGTCCTAGCACCATTTGTTGAAAAATCTAAACATTCTTCTTTAATTTGTTGTAGGTGATGTAATAAATTGTTTCTATATGTATTGGAAAAAATATATGTTTTTATGCTCTTTAAAGCCTCCATTGACCTGTTTATTTATTCCTATACCGATAGCATACTGTCTTAATTTCTATAACTTTATGTTGTCTTTAAATGTGGTGAAAGAAATTTTCCTTCACTCCATTTTTTCCTTTTTCTCCTCTTTTTCCTTTTCATTTTCTTCATTTGGAGAGTTTACATTTATGTAGCCTTCTGTAATTTCTTACACATTTTTGAAACTCATTGGTAAATAAAACATACACACACACTTGACATTTTGATAGAGCTCTAAATCTAGATTATTTTGAAGAAAATTAATACCTTTCCTACAGTTGTTATTCCAATCCCTGAATATGACATATTTACATCTTCAGTTATGAGTCCTAATAGTTTTAAACTTTTTTCTGTAAAAAACGTTCACATTTATTTTTAAGGTTACTTTTATTGATTATGTTGTTACTGTTGTTCCAACTTTTCCCCCTTTGCCCCCCTCCACACAACCCCCTCCAACTCCCAGGCAATCTGCTCACCATTGTTCATGTCCATGGGTTGTGTGTATAAGTTCTTTGGCTGCTCCATTTCCTGTGCTGTGCTTTACATCCCCAGGGTTATTCTATAACTCCTGACTTGTACTTCTTAATCCCCTCACCTCTTCACCCATTATTTTTTTAGTTTTTAATCATGTTGTAAAGATAAACTTTTTAAAGTTATAATTTGTAATACTTTCTTTTTATTGCTAGAAAAGCAATATAATTCTGTATACTGATTTTAAAAAATAGCAATCTTGCTAATCTCTCTTATGAATTCTGAAAATAAAAGTGTAAATATTAGATATTTTTAGAGATATCAGTATCATTTGTCAATAATGGCAGGTTTTTTCTTTCCCCCAATCATTGTTTCTCTCTGATCCCTGTACACTTCTCTTCTGCATTTCTGCACTGGCTAACTTGCCTGTAGTGAAAGAAGGACACTGAAGTGGTTTTACAGGGTTTTTAGCCTTGCATCTCATCCTCACAAGAATATTCTTAATGTTTCATCGTTAAGTATGACATCTGTTGAAATTGTTTGTTTTTATATATACTCTTAGTTAGATTAAAGATACTGTTTTTGTCCCTAGTTTGCTGTTTTTTTAATGATAAATCTATTTATCATGTGTTTATTGACATAATCAAATGATTGTTCTCTCTTAATCCCATAATGTGGTGCAGTACTTTAAGTGATATTCTAAAGTTAGTATAGAGGGATAGATAATAAAGGAAGGGAGCAAAGGGCATCAGACATTAGGAAACTAATCTACTAGGGGGTTGAGTCAGATAATAAGCCTGCTTGACCTGGAAGTTACAGCTTCACACACTTGCCAGGGGACCACTGCATCCTCCCTCCTTAGGACCTAACCCCCCAAGCAGACAGGAAGTGGGCAAGAAGGATCATTACCAGGCATTGACAAGGGAGGAAGAAAAACAGCAGGAGAAATTCCTCTGTTGGATGCATACCCAGTAGAAGCCAAGGTGGCACTGGGGGAGGTTTCTTCCCCCATGAGGCAAGCACAGTAAGAACTAGGATGGCTACCCAAGGGGCAGAGCCTAGCCTGAGAAAAGGAGCAGATTGGATAAGGGACACAAACTTTCAGGACAATCTAGGAAATCGATTAGTTAGGGGGATGCCCAAACCCTAACCCATGAAGGATTGGGAAATTGATTGGTTAGTTTGAAAAAGCACCTGGTCCTTCCCAAACCTGAGATGATATAATCCAAGCTTAACAAATCTCTCTCCCTTTTGGTTAATAAATGTTTAGAATATGTTTTTTGTTTTTACTCTGAATTTCTGAACTCTTGTGTTTTAGAAGATAAGCAAAAGTAATGAGAGGATTTCACAGAAGGAGAAACAATTAAGGATAATACACATATGAATAAATGTTTTATCTAATTGGTAATCAAAAATGCATATAAAGACCACAAAAATACCATTTTTTACTAAATAAATTGTCAAGAATTTCATCTTGCCAATACCATGTTAGATGTAGATCAATAGAATTTCTACATATTGATTGTAAGAATGCAAACTAATACAGCCATTTTGGAATACTGTTTGTTTTGGTCTTGTGAAGTTGAATATTCACACTCTTGTCAAATCTGCAACTACTTTCTCATGTATATTTCCAAGAAAATCTCTTGGCTATATGCAGCAGGAGACTTGCAGAAAAATGTTAAAAACATCACTGTTCAAAATAGCATAAGAACTAGAAATAATTCAAATATCCATTGATAGGAGAACACATAAATAAATTATTATAAGGTAGTGAAAATAAAGACCTACAGATACATATAGCATAAAGTGGAGTTAAAAAATAAGAGCAAAACAAATTCTAAAAGACAACAAAGTACATGATATCTGTTTTATATAGAGTTCAAAAAACAAGTAATCCCCACAATGCTTTGATTTAGTTAATACAAATATATGTGATAAAGCTATTAAAAGAATACAGAAAGCAATAACATAAAACTCAAGATAGTAGCTACCTGGGGTGATTGGCAGAAAGCAGCATACAGGTCCATTTAGTCTAGTAGTTCAGTCACTTTTTCTCCTAGATTTTACTATTGTCTATGTAGTTCAATTTAACTATGCCAACTTAATGATGTAAACTATTGTCAACTTAGTTCATAGCCATGGGTATTTATTACATTACAAAGAAATAAATAAAGCAAGCAAGACGTGTGGCATGATTGTGGTTTATTCAAGTTCTACACACGTGTGTTCCATTAAAAAATGTGAAAACTTACATTATTGACGTATCCCTTTGCTCCAGCTTGAGATACAAGATAAGATCATATGTCTTTGTATTATTTAAATTAGCCAGCTTTCCCATTACCTTTTGGGTCTTTTAGTTCCAGTCACTGGGGACCGAATCATTTCTCCTAAATTGCCACAAGGTGTCACTGTTCAAGTCAGAAGATGATGCCATTCCATCTGCAGGGCTGTGGGGCTAGTGGACTGGGAGGGGAAGCTACTATTCCCAAGGGCTCAGGAAGGAGGGTGAGCTGGAGCTCATTACACCTCCATCCACCAAAGAGCTCTTTCTTTCAGGTCCTGCTCTCGGGATCAGAGAGGCTAGTTCGGAAGAACCAGCTCAGCCAGTCTTCAAGGCTCAGCCATATTTTGTTTCTAGGATTTGGTTTTGACCCTGCCTGCACCATCAGGCCTGCCACACTCCCTCATGGTCCGTGCCAGCCAGGAAAGTCCTTGTGATTTTTCTTGCCAGCCTGCCTAACATGGTGTATTTTAGTTCACTGGATATACTTGAATAGCAGTGAACCTCAATAGGGAAGAGGACAAGAACGAGTGCTTGTGCTCCACGTGGGATTCTTAGCTCTTTAAAAATTATAATTTAAGTTCTAACCCTCCCCTTGCTACTTGTCTGCCATCTACCTCCTGTATTTTGCCACATATAATGCACACCACTTTGCCCAAATTTTTGAGGGAAAAATAAGCATGCACATTATACATGGGCTTAATGATTAACATGCTCTGGGTATAATCATCTCACATATAATGTGCACAAAACCATGGGTGCACATTATACACGGCGAAATATGGGTCATTGAAAGAAAAGGCTTAAGTAGTTCTTCACAGAATCAGGAAGGTTTATCCGAAATGACTCACTGTCTGTCCAGCAAAGATAGAAGTCCCCGGCAACTTTTGAGTAGTAACATCCTCTGCTATTCAAGAAATTAAGTTCTACCCCTTGGCAAACAACTGCACTATTTGTAAAGCTTTCTCTTGAAATACTTTCCCGTACATGCTTCTCATCATAACATGATATTAATATGAATCTGTTCTGAAATGAAAAGGAGTATTTTTATTTACTTTGTGTAACAACTTCAAATCGATCTCCTGAGAAAGACTGAGCCAAAACCAAATACACCATTTGTGAATGCTTTTGTGAAATGAAAATGCAGAGTGCTTTGTTAAAAATTATCAAAAATTTCAAGAAGATGACTGCAAAGCATCAAACCAAGCATGGGCCCTTTGGAGTTCAGTTCCCCCTGTGACCATGAAAACTGCGTGCCCAGGTAGCAGCCCTGAGCCAGGCTGACTGAGATCACATAGAGCAGGCAAAATGATAATTCAAGCGGGACCCTGATGTCTTCTAGTGACCAGTATTATAATTTATCTACATCTCGCATATGCTGCCATCCAAGGCTGTCCCATCAGCGAAGCACAAACTTACATACATTTTAAAAGAACACAAAGAAGCAGAGCCTTCAACATGCACGAGTAGATTTAAGCCAGTAGCATCTGAGAAGTGTTGGCATCATCATGTGAGTTCCTTCAGGAGATAATACTTATGCCCCATTCCTCTGGGTCTAAGAGGATTGCTTAGATTTATTCGTTTAGTTGGATTTATACAAAGGAAAAAGGAGAAAACCAATGGGTGTAAGGCCTCTTCTCAGTGACTAGACTATGAAACAAAATATAGATGGGAGTAGTCTCAGATTTTTTAAAGAGGTGGAGGGCATGTATCCATTTTTCTAACTGAACCTCTGATCCTACCCAGTGCGGCTGGATCAGGTTCCTTAAAGCCACCAGCAACCCAGTCGATCAGATTTGCTTTACAGTTGGAATATAATAGCAGACTTTGAGCCTTCGGAGTTGCAGGTGATGAAAACAGTAAGACAAGAGTCCTGAGAGGATGGAGTGGTTTAGGCTCATTAAGCTATTAAACTTTAGAAAGGCAGGGTTAATTCTTACTTTAAAAAAATCTTTTCAGACCCAATTCCCTTGAGACTAATTGTTAAGTTATTGAATAGCACAATTCACATAGTTCAGGTTTTCTAGTTCCATATAAGCAGTCACAGCAGTTAGAAATAAACAAAGAAATGAAGTTCCTTCAGTAAGGAGTCTAATTAACAATGGAATCTTCTACAGTGCAACAGGTATGTGGAGAAGGGATGAACGAGGGCAGATGAACAATTCTTCCTTGAGATTTTCCTAAGAAGTAAATTGTCACCCTAATGCAGGTGTATTGCTGGTATATTGACTCTTGTATTCGTGCATTTGGTTTATGTGCAGAGAGAATGTGTAGGACTGTGGAAGCTTATATATGCAGGATTTAAGAAAAATTTATACTAAAAGAGAGAGCCTCTTAAATATCTGAACAAGGATAGCATGTTGCCTTTGGGCAGTGCCCCACGCTTCCTGGGAGGAAGATTTAGATCCCCGGGCAGGGTTAACTCTTCTGAAGTGGCTGAGTAAGGTATGGTGTTCACCCAAGTGGTGCAGAAGTTGAAGCAATTACCTGGGCTTTTTCCACACAATCCCACACCTTTACTTTCTCAGGAGAAATCTTCTTCTGTTCAAATGTGTTATTGAGTGTGGTGTTCATCCTAATGTCGGAGGAAGGAAGACGGATGAGGGGAAAGTTACCTTTGATGGAGCTCTTTATGTATCAGGCATTATATCCAAGGCTGTTCATATGTATTATTTAATATGTTGGGATTCATTTACATTTAATATTTCATAGAAATTGAACGACTGAAAGAAATCAATACCTTGAGTAAGGGAAAAAGAATTCAAGGAAAATAGAAAGGATGATTAGCAGGGAGAAAGACTTTGTAAAGTCCCTTAGAAGTTTAAAAGTGGCTGCTAAAGCAGAGGAATAGTTAATATAAAAGCACTTACCAAATGTCATGATAAGTTAAAAAGAAATAAGATCACATTAGAAAAATCAGGAAATTCTTTATTATCATGGTCATGGTCCCGCAATTTAATTGCTTCCTTGGAAAAATGCAAAAGACACTTTGATTTTAATAATTCAGTGGAATAAAGTTTAGATATAGCATTTATTAATACACTGAAGGGACAAGAAATTCATTATGTCCCAAATCTTTCATTTTTGTGCTTTTTGTAGAAACATAAGAGCAATGTAGAAAAGACCAGACTTCCCATTTAATTTAGTTGCCATCCATGTATCCATGTACTTATATTAACAGGTTTAAAAAATAGAAAAAAAGACACAGAATATAACCTTGAAAACACTGTTTTATGCATTTAGCTTTCACAGACCAGCAATCTGAAAGGTGCGAACGATATAGCCATTAAAAGGGTTAAAATGACAATGGATGTCACGTGCAGGGAAACATGCCAAACGCACGGTGGAGAATGATGAATGGAAGTGACTAAAAAGCACTGTTTGATGAACTCACCGAATATTCATCTAGTGTGATCCGGTCTGCTCTGTAGAGAAGCATGAGGAACACATGTACTAATGTATATGTCGTACCATGTGTTTCAAAGAACCTCATTACAGTCACCCCATGACGTTAAAAGTGAAAAGGATTGAGTAAGACTTTCCAAAAGTGGAATGGTGGGGTGATTAGTAATATCAGTCACTAAGCCATAAACACAGAGCAGTTTGGAATTAAATTTTAAAATGTATCATTGCTGTGGGGTTGCCTGTAGCACAAGAATATTGTGTGTGTTCCATTTTCATGGAAATGAAATGGTTGTTTCTCTTAGCTTTTCTTTTCAAGAAGCAAAGTGATTTAAAAATAAATTCACAAAATTTTCTTTGGCTCCCCTATGCTCTTTGATGAATTAACTGAAGATTATTTGAACCTTCCCTTCTCTTTCATAGACTGCATTTTCTCCCAGTGTTTTCCTCTGTGGTGAATTTTCTACTGGTTAGCGGGTGGCTCATGAAAAGTGACGAGCAGCAGAAAAATGTGGTACCAAGATGGGGGGAAATTCCTTGCCTCTCACTCTCTTCTACATTTTTTTCCCCTTGGATATTCTGGGAGGAAAAGGAGAGAAATGCTATATACATATTAGAAATTTGTATGCTCTCTGCAAAGAATGAACACCAGTTGAGAATCAGTTGTACATGTTTAGAAAATTCTTTCTAAAAATGTTCTGGCCAAAACATTTTTCAGAAATAAGTGTGTTGTTTCTGTAAATAGCCATCAGGGCATTAGTTGGCAGATCCCAAAGGCAGTTGGGTAGCATTCCCATAATGCAATTGTATCACCCGTACCCCTTCTTTTCCATCATTACTTCCATTGCTAAGACGTGTCCGTATCACAGTTAGGCCATTGGTTCTGCCCAGGGAGGGATGTGACTCTAGAGCAAAAATGAAAAGAAAAATAAAATTGGCCAGAATTGAATACTTCAAATCAGTAGGAGAGAGCTTTTAACTTCAAATCTGCATTCATTCTCCTGCAGCTAACTTAATTGCTTTGTTTTCTTTCTTTTTGAAATCACTATTTAAGTTTGAGAGCCAAGTGGAAAAGCTCCTTTGACTGTATTTGGTCAAGAACACAGACTGGGAGTCAGCAACAAAACTGGAAACTCTCTCTTCACCTGCCCTATTGTCTCGTCAGCCCCCCATTTTCTCTGCTGTGTTTCAGACACCCTGAGAGTGGCTTTCGAATGCCTCTGAAAATCTTGGTGCTTTTTCTTCACCTGACCTTTCATCTTGGAATAGGCTTTTTTCTCTTCTGCTCAAATCCCCTTCACCCTTCGAAAGCAGGTCAAAATCCCACCTTCAGTGGGAATATTCTTGTCTACCCCAGCCTGAAATTTCCTTGCCCATTTTTGATGTTTGATTTCACATTTCGCCTAGACCTCTCTTTGGTTGATTAATCACCACTGTTATTTTTTATCTGTGGTACAAGATCATTGAGTTTTTACATGTTGATGTGTTTTGTCTCTTCAGCTGTTGTGTAGACTTTCTGCAGCCATCGACTTGTTTATTCTTTCTCATTCCTTTCATTGTGTCTTGTATATTGTAGGCATTCAATAAACAGTTAGATGTGATGGTGCTTTTACATCACAGAGGCTGAGAACTTATCGATTTATCTATTAATAATTGGTCCAGTCTGATATGTGTGAAGTCATTGATGACTAAAGGCTTTCTTCCATATTAATAGTTATGCTTTGTCCCTGGCTGGGTAGCTCAACTGGTTAGTGTGTCATCTCAATATGCCAAGGTTATGAGTTCAACTCCTGGTCACAGGACATAAAGAATCAACCAATGAATACATAAATTAGTGGAAAAACAAATCAATGTTTCTCTCTCACAAATCAATAAATAAAAAATTTAAGAAAATAGGCATGCTTTGTATTTCATAATGCTTTTTATACATGTTGATTTTTATATGCAAAAGGAAGATACTTGGCCCATACAAGGACAGCAGGAGCCACTCGTTTGTACGGCAGTGGAGATGGCTTGCTTTCTTAAAGCTTTCTGATCATGTGCTCCTGGCTCTCTGTGTGACCCGTGCAGAGGAACTCATTATTATTGCTGTTATCATTGCCTGTTACTCATTGCATGGGGCTGGGAGAAGAGGCACTGGGGAGGGGGGAGGCATGCAGTTGCTCTTCACAAAGAAGTGAAAATACTCCAGCTTTTGTCTTTGCCCACCTCTGCTTTAGCTATTCTGGCTGGTGAGATGCTTTGCAAGGCTTCATGATCGGCTGAAGAGGATGATTCTCCCAGATCACTAGGCATCCTTACATAATTCTTCCTCTTTCAAACAACTTCAGCATAAAAATGAAACATAATGAAAATAATGGAACACATAACTAAAACTAGTTTCAAATAATAGCCTCCTGGTCCCACAAAGTTATAGGCCCCAATCAAATCAAATCTGATTTTGTATTTCTGACTCATTTGAAGGAGAAGTGAATGTAGTTTTCAGTGGGTATCTAGCCTTTCTACATATATACAAGGAGGGTCCGTTACAATGAGTTCAATAATAAACTTGTTTCTCCTTCTCCTCCTTCTTCATTTCTCTTCCTTTTAAACTTCGGGCCCTGGCATAATAAAGTAAGAGCTTTCTAAATTTTAGTGGTATAATCTGAATCAAGGAAGGTATAAACAATGATCTTTTAAAACCATTAGAATTCTACAAAGTGGCAAATGAAGATTAAAATAAATAAATAAACACATCATAAGTAAATATTCTAACATAAATTATGTTCCTTGAGTCTTTTATGTCTTTCTTGAGTTTTGCTAGGAAAACTATATGAAACATAGAAAAATGTATCTATTATCTGACAAAATCCCATGTGTTCTTGCTTTTCCTGAAGGAAACATTCAATTGCTCTGAATATGGAAATGGATCTTGCCCAGAAAACCAAAGGCCGCTGGGTGTCCGCACAGCCATGTACTCATTCATGACGGGAGCCATATTCATCACGGTCTTCGGCAACCTGAGCATGATCATTTCCATTTCCTACTTCAAGCAGCTGCACACGCCCACCAACTTCCTCATCCTCTCCATGGCGGTCACCGATTTCCTCCTGGGCTTCACCATCATGCCGTACAGCATGATCAGATCGGTGGAGAACTGCTGGTATTTCGGGCTCACATTTTGCAAGATTCATTATAGTTTTGACTTGATGCTTAGCATAACGTCCATTTTCCATCTTTGCTCCGTGGCCATTGATAGATTTTATGCTATCTGTTACCCTTTACGGTATTCCACCAAAATGACCATCCCAGTCGTTAAGAGGTTGCTACTTCTCTGCTGGGCAGTCCCCGGAGCGTTTGCGTTTGGAGTGGTCTTCTCGGAGGCCTACGCTGATGGAATAGAGGGCTATGATGTCCTGGTCGCTTGTTCCAGTTCCTGCCCAGTAATGTTCAACAAGTTATGGGGGACCACCTTGTTTATGGCGGGCTTCTTCACGCCTGGGTCTGTGATGGTGGGGATTTACGGCCAAATTTTTGCAGTATCCAGAAAACATGCTCAAGGCGGGAGTAGGATGAAGAAGACACATGAAATCTTTTAAACTACGTGAACGGGAGCAAACGCAGCTGATCTGGAGGACGGCTGCCCCTTCACCACCACACACACCTCGCGCGATAGTTCCATTCACTTTTTCTCCTTCGGTGTCTGACCAGATGTATTTTGATACATCGATAACTAAAACTTATAGGTAAATATGTATGGAATTAACAATTTCAGAAATACACATGCTGTCAGGAATCAGCCATCGGTTAGCTGTTAAGCCTTGACTCGATATTGCTGTTGTGAGGTTAGACCTTTTTAAAATGGAAGAGAAATGGAAACTGCGTAACTGAAGCCACAGGGCCAACCAGCGTGTTCATGCAGGTCTCATCTTAATCACAGCAATTTCTATCCCATTGGGGGCAAATTCTATTCAGTGCCTTCCTTTCTTCCTCAGGCTCATGGCTTTTTGTATTGCTATTTGGTATCCTGATTTTTAATAAACGTGAAATATGTAGTCCAAGAAGTTGTGTTTTGAATCCATCATTCCTTTTTGCTTAATATTCATGCATATATGTTTGAATAATAGAAAAGCGAGAGAAGGGAACAAAGAAAAAAACTAAT